>JAVSBS010026943.1:0-54426 GCA_033124195.1 Coracias cyanogaster | reverse complement strand
CAAGGCTGAGGTGTGCCTTAGTAAACCAACACATGTGATTGCTTTGCTCTTCTTCTCTTACCTCTGTGTTGGGTGAAGTTTGCCTCTGAGAGCCATGCAGCTGAGGACAGCGGTGCTGTGCCCATCAGCCAGCAGCAGGGCAGGATCCGGCGCTGGCTGAGCCTCCTGGAGCTGAACCGGCACTTGGGCTACCCAGGTGGGCACAGACACAGCACCTCCCAGTCAGCAGCACAAGAACCAAATGCAAACAGCCACCTCACCCCAGCCCTACAGGAATAACAAACCTTGCGAAAGCATTAAAGCACCAGGAGAGGGAGGGAGAGATGGGGAATGAGGAGCACAAGAGATACAATGACTCTCCCAGAAGAGCCCGAGGACAGGTACTGTCATTTTTAGCCATATTTCAACCTCTTAAGCATCCTTCCATCAGTCAGAATTACAGCATGTGGGAGGAACCTGTTCCGTCTTGGAAAGCCAGAGGCCACTTTGTCTCATGACAGAAGACTTTGATCGGACGCATTTTTTTGCACAGAGTACAAAGCAGCGAGAATTAACCCCTGGCCTGCCAAGCACTCTCCTGTGGTGGCAGACACAAGTCATCCCTGAAAGTTTTGACTGGTGATGGATGAAACAGTCTTTAAAAATCCAGGCATGGCTAGGTCACATCACGCTAAGATAGAGGACTCCACTCATTCCTCAAGTAGGCTCTCATGTCATCACAAAACACCAACACATAAGGCCCACAGGGGCATCTCCAGGGATGTCCCTTAGTGTTCTAGATCTCTTCTGGGCCCAAGTATCTCATAAGAGTGAAGATGATGATGAGTTCTTACTTTCAACTGATCACATCAGCAACCAGACATGCGTTTGAAAGAGGTCTAGGCTATGAGAACATTTCAGGTCACCCCTGCTTTGTCTTCCTACAAAGGCTTAAAATTAAATGGCAATTCTTCTAGCCCTCAGATGGGCTGCTCACCTTCCTCTTACTCCAGACTATCAGTCTTTCCTCCTCCTTCAACAAAATCACCAGCCTGTTTCAGAGGGACCAAAGGGAAAGACCACTTCAGCCCACTTTGATTCATTAAGGAATTTTCAGATACTAATTCTTTGTTTCCTTTTGGGCTAATACCCATTTAAAAATACAGTAAATTACCATGAGAAGGAGACGGCATTTTTCAGCCCATGGGTATAGTCTCAGAGGAGGAAGAGAGGACGTATAAGGCAGGTTAATTAGCCCAGTAGTCTTGCTCTGTGAAAAACAACACATGAAGAGAGGTATTATTAAAACACCTGAGTGCTTCCAGAGCTCAGACTCCTCCTAGTTTTACATTGGGCTTGTGATCCTCAATGTACTACATTTGGGTTGTCTTCACTTTATCAGTCAACCTTAACACAGAGAAAGTTTTAAATGTAGTAGTGCATCCTTGGTTATAAACACATCAGTATATTCATTGGAACCAAATGATATTAGCATGAACGAGCTTGTTCATCCAATCAATTTCTACACTCACAGGCATGTTGTATTTGTAAAACTGGTCACTACAGGTAACGACACTTGCCCAGCACTGACAGCAACAGCCTTTGGTAGCTACTTCCTACCTTGGGCAGAGAGGAAGAAGAAAAGAGAGCAGAGTAGTGAAGGTCAGCATTTTTCTATCAATATTTCTTTTAAGGGTTTACTTACAGAGTTTCCACTGAATTTTTAGCACTTATTGGATGAAAAGTAGAAGTCATTTTAGTTTAATCTCACAGGAATTGGAAACTACAGATTTTTTACTCTTTCCAAGTCCTTTACGTATCTCTCAAGAGTGAAAATAATTTTGCTTTTTGCAGAGATTTTTTTTTTAAATTAGCATCATGCTTTAAAATTAATTGCATTTTTAAAATAAGAATAACTTCAGCTTTATTGCAAGCAGCTACTGAAGTGAGTCACAAGATTATGCAAACCACAACCAATATTTCAGAGCCAAAAATACAGCTCAGCAGAGAGATGTATAAATACTGGCCAAACCTTGGAAAATAAGGGTTACAGAAGTAGATAACAGAACCCTCCTTCCAGCAGCCATTGAAGTTTCTTTCCCTTTTAACTTCCCTGGAAAGGAATCAGTTAAGAAACAAAAATTTCGTCAGCTTCTGCACCATCCTTTTTTATTGCTTCTCTCTCATGGGGGAAACTAAATCCCACCTTACAAATTCTCCTAACGTTTCCTTTCAGAAAGCAAAGTCACTCACTAGGGCCAGAGTTCTCAGTGCTTGGCTCCTGTGCATGAACAGTCATGAGGGTACAAATGCACAACCCTCAAGACCAACAAAATTCAGGTAGCAGGAATTGGTCTCTGTGACTGTTTTTCTCGGAGACTTGCATGTGATGCTGCATCACTCAAGACACTTGGAACAAGGGAATAATGTGTGCAAACGGAGGGTTTTCTGATTTTACAACCGATTCAGAGAAGAAAAATTGCCGAAAGACCCATTTACTTTCAAATTCCTTTTTGCGCTCTGCTAAGGTAAACTTGGGCATTTGCACATTTCTGTTTGGTACTTGTACAAATTTTATAGAGGGCTAAAATTAACATGCAGGGACTCTTAACCACACCTCATTAAAAAGAGCTGAAATATAATTAAGTATTTGTATGCATTAAAAAAGTAAGCTTGCTTTTAAAAGCTGGACCTAATCTTTCCTTGGTGAAACATACACACAAAGAACAGCCAGATATTTGGCATGTGCCTGTACCTCTGATATTAGGAGGCACCTGTGAATTTAATGGGAAAAAAAAATAATTAAATTAGAATATCAGTTTCACAGACCAACTTTGCAATACAAATACAGATCAGCACAGACCATGTGACCATACCATCTAATGTAATTACAATGTCTTTTAAAAGCATTTGATTCATATGGAAAACATGTGGATAGAGAAGCCTAGAAAGAGACTCCCCCAACTGCCCCCTTTTCCTCCAGTAACTCCTGTCTCACTCACTAGCCATGCTAAGCATGCAACTCATCTTAGCAAGGCAAGGATCAACCATACTCAACCTCTAATACTCTTGCTGGAAATGCCTAAACTAGAAGAGCCAACATTCTTAATATCAAGACACAGAGCTGTAGCAAAGACCTGAGACGCTGCTTAAGAAAGCAGGTCCCTTCTTGCGGTACACACCTATAGGTGTCCGATTTCATTCTACTACTATACAGAAGACAAGTTAGTTGGCTGATTTTTCCCATTTGTTCTCCACTGATTTGTTTTGCATGTTTTTTAGTTGAGCAATAGAGAGAACATCTAAGCCCTCCTGAATGAGCTAGTGCTCATTAATAATACACATAGGTTTACTGGAATTTGTTCTTCCTCCTTGCTCTGACCCAAGTGTAAGGGACTGCGCACTGAAAAAATAGAGATATTCATAGTTCTGTCTTTGTGCATTCCAACTCAAAATATTCTATGATTTCAGACAGCACAATGTGCCTCCCCTACACACCCCATTTAAGGATGTATAATGTCAAATCAAAACAGGTTATGTTAATCTCATCTATTATTAACCAAGAATCTTCTGCGCAGATTTGAGTGTATGTTTACTCTGTGAAAACCTACATACTGCAATCCATAGTTAAGAGCAATACTAGACACCTACATAAACAGAGAAAAACCAGCAAGAATTCTGCAAAGCAAATGAGCAAATGATAAATAGATCCTATTATATTGCTCTGACTCTGTTGCAGTGGAAAAGGGAGAATAAATATTGAACATGCTCTATTATCATTTATTTTTGCTGAAGTAGCTCAGGAGCAAAGAGGCATTGCATAAATACACCACCCACAAATTGCTTATGATTTAACTACAACTCTGCACACAAGGACTAGATACAAAAAACAAACTAGGAGCGGGATAGACATCAGGTAATCAGCAAGAATTACAATCTGCTGATACACAGCAGCTGGAGAACTTACGTGTAGTCACCCAGGGGCACGTGGCAGAGACTGCACCACTTGGGACACTGCAGCTCAAGCACCTGCCCCTGCAATTTGCCTAGAGAACGACAGAATCATCTAGGCTGGAAAAGACCTTTAAGATCATCACGTCCAACCATAATACCCATGATCCAGGGCACAGAGCCCCAGAGGACGAGTCCATATGGGAGGCACATGTCAGGCTGAGGGCATAGCCATGCAAGAAATAATGAAAAAGCAATATGGGTTCCAACAGATTGCCAGTTATCAATTCAAATGTGACAAACGATCCCTGTGGGCAATGCTGTTTCAAGAAGTGTCTACCTGGCAGGGGAGCAGCAGAGATCGGAGCACGGGCTGCCAGTCTGTGCTGTCCTGAAGTTACACTTTCTGTGTTCATCCAACAACATAAAATATATTTGGGGTTAAATTACACACATTCCTTGATGTTCTTACAGGATTTCAAATTGCATTTATAACAATAACTTGATCCCTGAGACAGACTAGAAAGAGAGCCAACAAAACAGGGTGTTTCACAAGGTCAACCTCAGTTCCCAGCTTGCAGGAGACCCCAGCAGCATCGCTTCCCAGCTTGCGGCCAGAGCTATTGCAGCCAGCAAGCCTGGTGGAGGCAATATGCAGCACCTTGTCAAATAGGCAGCAGTATACGTGTCTAATGCTTTTAATTTCATATATTGCAATCTGGTGCATTAATAAAGCCCATTATAACAGGCAAAAGAAAGATTGGAGCAATTTCTACACATCAGTGTGCTTGGAAGTATTACATTAGCTTCCAGTTTTGAAAAAGTGCAAAGACGCATGGTTCTCATTAGCTGATGAGTTGTGTGAAAATTACAAAACAGATATTTGAAGGTAACTAATTATTGCTGCTGTGTAGCTGACTTTGTTGTTTAACAAAAAACCAACAAACAAACCAAAACCGCCACAAACCAGCATTATTTACATAATTTTTTTAATCTCTGTGCCTGACATGAACTTGTTCTGACCCAGAGCTCCTCTTCATTCACTCTGCAAACTTAGGCCTGAAGAAGTCAGCACTAGAGTCCAGTAACATTGCCATGATGGAAATGGCCTTTGTACATTGGTTACTATAAAAATCAGAAGTTAAGTTTCAGAGTAGGTAGAAGACAGAACAAATCTGTCAGTTTGGTTTTGTTGTTGTTAATGAAATTGCCTTTTAATGAAATAATGTTTTGGCAGAACATCTGGCCAGAACAGGAAGTTCTGGCAAATATTACTATATTCTCATAGACTCATGAATGAGAATATTCTGGAATCTTAGTCAACTCTTTCAACAAAGCAAAAATCAGCAAGTTACAATAATTTAATCAAACAGTGGAAAAATAAATCCTGAAATTTCTGTGGCCAGTCATAGAATCATTCAGGTTGGAAAGGCCTCTAGGATCACCTAGTCCAACCTTCTTCGAACATCTCCCTAACCCCTAGACCATGTCTTCAAGAGCCACATCTACCTGTTTTCTGAACACCTCCAGTGTAACAGCTGAGCTTCTGAACATCAACTGCTCATAACAAATTGCTTGTGAATAAGCTACAAAGTAAAGATTGCTGACAGATATTATTTGGTGCATGATTTTAATTAACAACTAAATTCAGCAAGTCATGCTTTATTCCCAGGCAATTCAAAATAGAAAGAGGTGACATTCATAAAATAAATTACTCTCTATAAATTATTCACCCAGTTCTAGTATCTTTTTCAGAATTTCCAATCTGTTCACTAAACCCTACTGCGAAAACTTCAATACCATATTCATTAAAATAAACTTAACGTAACTGAACCCTGAAGGAAAACATATAAGGATCAGTCATTACAACCAACTGTTCTGCATCTGAAATTCCTGTTTTACAGAAACCCAGAGCACAATATCTTACCTGCTTTTTAAAGAACATATCAACACCTGGATTACACATGCTAGCCTTCAAAAGAAATCAAATATTTCTGGACATGACCTACTGACCTACTTCAAGACAATCACAGGCAGGCTAAAAATACATCACCTCTCTCCTGACAGTGGCTAGCCATCGTAAATCTCAGGATGAAACCCTGATCACAGACCTTTTCCCTTGCCATGTGAAAGGACATGCCTAAGGTAAGGCGAATCACAGGCTAAGGACGTAAGCTTTCCTTCCCCGTGCACTAAACCACCACCTGGGTCTGTCCTCCAGCAAAAGCAAGAAAGAGGCTCCCAAAACAGCAACCCACTGCCGGGATGCAATCACAGACGCTCGGGTGATTTGTGAACATTAATCCTACAATGGAGGCAAGCAAAGCAAACCTATCCGCTGACCTTTGCTTGGGGAAAGCAGTATAGAGATGAATGAAGAGGAACTGGAACTGCTGCTCTCTGTATTACTCACCATGGAGAGTTTGCTTCTCCCCCATTAGTAAATACAAAAATATGTAGTTTTATCAGCAGCCAAATAGCCAGGCTGTAATCCTCAGAGTCTAATCTGGCAGTCATTGCTGCAAAGTTTCTCCATTTGGTTTGATATTAAGTTAAATAAGATGTCTCAGATCTCTCTCATAACAGTCATCTGGTGTGTTATCTCCCATGTATATTAGGAGGGCTGTTGTCCCGAAGCCTAATGTATCATTGGAACTAGCATATGTCAGGGAATTGCAAATCAGCACATTACAGAGCATCGCTGTAGTCCCAGCCCTGAGAAGAAAATACAGTATTGCACCAGAGGACAGGACTGTACGTCAGCAGAGAAGCTTCTGCTCTGCTGGGAAGCTGAGTGCGTGCTGCTCTGGGCACGCCGGGATCCCAAATGTCAGGCAGCACTGAAGGAAGACCCACAATGCAAATCTAGTGTTTATGTCCTTTCCCAGCACCTTAGCCACACTGTCAATGGTTTGGTGACAGTTGAAGTAAACCCAGAGAAGTATATAAAAGCAGGAAAAGAAACATGATTCTGCATTACCTGAGAATAAACAAGAGGCCCTAAAAAAGGTAGTGATGTACTCCAGAGCACCTTCTGTCCCTCCAGGTCACCATGACAGAGGGCCAAGCCTGTGCTCACAGAGATGAGTGACACCGCTGTGCTCAGTGCTTCTATGCATAGGTGATGGAGAGCCAGAGGAGGGGAGAGCAGAGAGGAAGGGTGGCTCTTTGAAAGACTGGAAAGGGGCTCCCCATCCACTTCCTGAGAAATACATCAGCATAAATAAATTATCTCTGTTCTCAATTAAAAGTATTTTCAATGTCTAAGTTCTCTACAAATCTCAAAAAAGTTGCCATTTCTAATTTAAGGAAAATCTAAATTTTTTGTAGACGTTTCTGAGCAAATTTAGGGTTGATGGGGGAAGTGTTCTCTTTAGAGAGAAAATGGACCAAAAACGTCCAACTCACCCTAAGGTATCTACAGCTGTGTTCTCTCTCCTACGTCACCATCCCAACCTTACACAGCTCCAGTTTCCAGTTTGCGTCCAAGAAACATGACTAACATGCTGGAGGAGTAGTCTGATGACTCAAACCACTGGACAGGGACTTCTCAAGGCAGTACTGTACAGCCTGAACACAGGACACACTCTGACCTACCAACAGTTTATGCACCTCTTGAACAAAGACAAGCTGCAGAGGTAAAGGAGCAAATGAAAAAAAAAAGAAAAAAAGAGGCCCCACAAGTTGCTGACCCTGCTGCTCGGTCCACTCTGCCAGCCCAACACCCCAGAACACATTTTCCTTGGAGGCTGAGGAGACTTGCAGCTGAAAAACACTTAAGATAAATTCTCTGTCTTATGTGAGCAGGAAGGAGGATGGAATAGGAATGCTCGTGACTCGAAACACCAAGAGAAGGAAAGAAAAGAGCAGAGATGGGAAAGGCAGAATGGAAGAGAAAGCAGAACCTACAGTAAGGAGCAGAAAGGTACAACAGAAAAAGATCAAGCATCAAGGAGGAGAACAGGTTTCAACTGAAGTGTCACAAGTGGTTTGCTATCTAGCTGCCACCAATGGATTTTTAGAAACAAGATACTTATATGACAGAAAATATAAGGTGATGAAAAATGACAAACCCAAGAACATCATTTAAAATTTCTTCCTCACCACATATATGCCTGTAGTTATTTCTTATTATTCTGATTTTTTTTTTTTTCAAAAGGAGAGGGAGATGTCCGAGATCACTGCCTCAGTGCAGCAACACATCAAGCAAGAGTGACCTGTGGCAAGTGAATGCTCATGTGCGGTTCAACATCTGCAGATTGTTTTAAAGATGAAGAGAAACAGACAAAATACATTTTGTGCTATTTTAGTATCTACATATGTAAATATACCTACTAGATAACGGAAATCTAAATCCAAAGTGCTAGCAGACTGCCAAAAGCAAAAAAAACCATGGTATTGCTGTCAGCTCCAAAGAAAACAGTTTGTCTACCTTCTTCCAGGATCTTTAAAAGATAGTGATAGAAAACAAAAGGAGATGAGAAAAAAATATATATATAAAAAGAAGAAAATTGTCATGTAAATTGAAACCACATACAGGATCCCATATGTGTATCACATACATGGTACGTATTGGCCCTGCAACTCGTGTCAGGTCAATACTCTCCACTGTCTCTGTTCTCTCCCTAACACACATCTTCTCTGGGCATCATTACACTCTACGGCTTAGTTGTTCACATAGAGACAGGGGGAAAGACCATCTGTAAGTAACAGTCACATTATTAACAGTACAGAATGAGTTTCTCTGGAAAGCTTCACAGATCAGAGAGAAGTTTCACAGATCACAGAATGGTGGGGGTTGGTAGGGACCTCTGGGGATCATCTTCTTCAGAGCATGAGACTCCACAACCTCTCTGGGCAGCCCGGGCCAGGGCTCTGTCACCCTCAAAGGAAAGAAGTTTTTCCATCTTTTCAGGTGAGACTTTCACTGTTCCAGTTTGTGTCCGTTGCCACTTGTCCTATCACTGGGCACCACTGACCAGAGGCTGGCCCCATCCTCTTGACATCATGAAAGGAGATCTCAGATTATGTGGAAGGACAAAATTTATGTGAACAATGCTTCAGGTGCTTAGAATAGTTTGGAAAACAAAAATAAAATCATAGCTTAGTAGGTTTCCTACCAGATAAAATGGCATCACAATCCAAAGCTAAAAGGGTGAGCAGAATAAGCAGAAGTAAATGCATCAACTAGCGTCACAAAATTGATGCACAGAAATTAAAGCTCATTAAGCCCTGGAGAATATGCTCATCTGGAACATGCATTTCTTCATTAGAACTTAATCCTACCCAGAAGACGAACATACAGCAACCACACTTCACTGCCATACAAGCCCATCCTGGCATAGGCTTGATATGCTCTAGCTAAGCCCCAGTAACTTCACAATTTTAATAAGTTTTGATCAATTTTTTGCATTCTTCAAATAAACAATCCTCAAGTATTGTTAAAGAAATCCTAAGGCTACTCCACCAAGTAAATAAATCATCATGTTTCAGGGCAAAAAGCAACCACTCACTGCTCCAAAGTGGGATGACTTTATACCTGCTATTAATCTTCATGTACCTGCAACCAGGACATTTGGCTTTGGCCATTTTCAGGGCAGAAAAACTGACTAATGGGAAAACAGATTTTAACCGACATGATAAAGCACTTATTCCTGACAGGCAGAAACGACACAATCTCATTTACATCCAGCACAACCCAACTCCTGCTGCCATCCGCAGACACGCAGTACGATCCCAGCTCCTGCTCCACAGCTGTGTTTCCTCAAGGAAGAGGAGAAGGATCAAGAATGCGAACACACAGAATTCCTGTTGGTAGAGAGGCAACAAAAACAAGATTGCACAGTCTGTGAATTCAGACTGATAATCTAAGGTTTTGCCACCACTTTTCCTCTTGTTGCACCGCCAAAGTTATATGAACCTGGAGCCAGTTATAAATTGGTTTTTATAAAAACAGGATTTGTTTTCTTTGAAGGCACAGAGCTCTGCCATCCTGCAATACATGAATTCTGCAGCCTTTGCACTGTAAGGGACATAAATTCAAATGAATACAGTAGCATACTGCTGCCATATATTACACTTTGTTTTTACAGATGTACATAGTTTTGAAATTGAAAGATAAAATAATGCAAACCTAGGCAGGAGAATAAGGCATGCAGGCAAAGTCAGCGTACAGGTATGAAATAGAAAGCAGGGCTGGCACGTTGACAGGACGTTGCTATTCTCTAGGGAAAACTAACATTATAAGAGGGTAGAGTGTGCAGCTTGAGAACATCTGAATAGCTGAACACAATTTCCTGTTTACATAAATTAATAGAAGATTAGTCTTTTCCAAGGTTTGAGTTCAGCAAGTGACGTGTAAATTCCATGTGACTCACAAATCCTTTGCATATGACCCAAGCACATAGGATTTTCCATCCCGGGTCAGAACTCAGGTCCAGCATTTTCCTGTAATGGTGATTTCCGGGAAGGGGGATAGAAACTCTAAGACACTGCAATCTTTTTTTCAATCCACCCTTCTAAAGACATGTGGGACCGGTCTGCCTTGGTAACTTTGTTTTGCAAGAGCAAGCCTGGGAAAAATGCAGACCAGATGGAAATATATAGCTATTATGAACCATCCTAAGAAACACACGGTATCTTCTCAGTCTGAGGCCAATGTCCCTGCAACTTTGCACTTGGTATTTCCCTGCAGAAGAGTGAAAGATCTTAGTCACCCCGTTCCCAATGTAGGGGCTGGAATAAAAGTGGGAGGACTCCTCTACAGATGGCAAATAGTCTACATCACAACTGCAACATGGTAAAAAAAGATGGGAAGCAAATTCTTACCATGTTAGGAATTGTATCTAGGGTCTGTATTCCTCTAGGAAAATACTCATATACACCTCCACTGAATTTTCCAGCCTCATGCACAACACAGAAAACAAGTAAGATCAGAAAAGCCTCATGGCTTCATCTTCCACCAAGGCCAAGTGCTATCTACTACAAATCGGGACACTCTGGCGATTGCCCCACTGTCAGAGTGGAAGAGAGATGCTCCCAGCAAGGAGCTGGGAGCTCGCTATATGCTAATTGGAAGACTCGTCTGCTGGCTGATTTAGCTGGCCTTGCAACCTCTTCACACACAGTCCAAACACTCCTCACAGGAAAGCTGGCAAAAGCCCCAGAGAATTACAAAATGATAAATTTTGCTTGGACAAGAGAGGTTGCCAGAGTTAATTATGAACCATTATTTAGACATATTGGTGAGGAAGACATAACAATCCTCAATACTCAGACTTATTATCAGGCCTGCCAAATTCATGCCTCTGGGTACAACAGTGCATGTAGACCAAGAAATTGGCACTGATGAAGTTTTATGAATAAGCAAACATCCCATTAGCAAGGGGTCTGTGAACATCCATTAGTCAGAGCAGCAATAAAAGCATGGGATGGAGCAGCCTACATAGTCACTTCTTGCCCTGTCCCAATGACATGGATCGTGAGAAAGAGATTTTTCAGCCACAAGATGACCCAAGAATGTTGATAGCTTGGGAATGGGCTGAAATTTTGCACTGTTAACTAGAGGGACCAGGGAAATGAATCCGCATATTGCCAAGAAATTAAATCAAATTGAAATTTCCCATCTTGGGCTTTTTTGTGTCTTCTCAACTTCTTGCAAACCAGTCATTATGCCAAGAAAATATCTTAAAAATATCACAAAGAGCACAAACCTCATACTGCTAAAGCAAATGGTGAGTTAGAAAAAGGAAACATTTTCTCCAATGTCTGAAAAGCTTTGATGACAACTAACAGAAGGTGGGAGAAGTAGTATAAGAAACCAAGAAAGATTAATACATGGAGAGTGGTGGGATATTTGGACAGTATAATACAGGAAAGCTACTGAGAGGTGCGTTAACAGTAAAGCTCCAAGCCACTCCTACCAGCAATAATGGGGTGTGTTGATGGGACTGTGGAAAATATCATCTATTATGAAAAAAATAACATAAGACCAAGCATCCGTGCTTACCAGGCCAAAGATAGACAGAGTTTGCAAGTATTTGTCTAAATAGAGAATGCTAAAGAAAGATATGACAGCAGTGTCTGTGAGCCTCATTGCCTCTGAAGCCACAAGAGTTCCCAGTTGCAATAACGTAAGAACAAATATTGTCAGTACTCAGACTCTGAGATAAAAGCACTATATCCTGTTTCCAGAGGTGTCCTGTAACTGCTTCGTAACAATCTATAAAAGAGTAAGGCCAGCAAGTAGCGATATTCTCCATAATATACTTCCTACTTCCAGCAAACTCCTTGTTAGGGATTTCCTGAAGCAGTGCTGGTGACTGGATACTTCCCAGCCCCTAATTTTTCTTCTGTGACTCTTGATTTTTTTGAACACATGCAACACCTTAGCATCCACAGTATCACTCAGCAAGTAGTTCTATGGCATTACTGTGCTCTGTCAGCTTCCTTAAATTTGTCTGAAACTCCTTTCTGTAAGTCTTATTTGACATCCCTTGGTTGTTACACAGTAAGAGACATGGGAGAGCAATTACCTATTTACCTGCCCCAACCACTCATGATTTTATAGACCTCCATATCTCTTTCCACCTCTCCTCCCCTGGAACTGCTCTGCCCTTTGCAGCGTTTCTCAACTGGCCTAAAAGGAGACAGGTACATGGTAGTCCCCGTCCCCATTCCATAGTGCCGTACAAACAGTCTGACCTTCCAGCAGCTGGGATGAGGAAGAGTTGTGTGGAAATGCTACGTATCAGCAATGCGACTCACTGGCTGCTCCTTTCTGCATGGTAAGTTCTTTAACAGTGCTGCTTTCATAGCTTTGTGTTATATTATTTAGTATTACCCATCATACCTCCTGCAAGCTTGCTGCAAAGATCCCATCTACTTGTTTAGTCTCAATCCACCATTAAGCTCCAATCTGAATACAGGATTTGCAAGTTACAATTCAGAGTGACAGAACACTATAGTTGATGAAAAGTGACAGACAGCAAAATTAGTAATTTATCCTACACAACCACAGCCTCTTCTATCCCAGTGAAGTCTTTTTTCTACCACTATAAAGTTCAAACAACTCACACTTAGAGGAAAGAACTCTTTTCACAATTTTATCACTGTTGTTATGATACCAGCAGGGGTTTCTTTTAAAGCCTACTCTGGCAGGGCATAACTCCCTGTGATTCTCTCCCTGCATTTAAAACAAAACAGCTCTATCTGTTGTGGTTGCAAAGAAATGTTTGAACTTTAATGCAATCTTAGAAGCTCAGAGAAGGCGGCAGTTATAAACCCAAACATGATGGGAAATTAAACAACATATCTGAGGATATTTAACAAAATCTTATTTTCTGAGCAATCGGATTTAGCACATGAACCTCCCTCTACACACTACAGACTGTCTGCTTCCTAACGTTGCGCCTACAGCTGGTGCAGGCTAAGACTGAGTAAGTTTAAAACAGGCTCTTTGGGAACTCCTTTCACCATGAAGTTCAGCTCAGGCTTATTACGCTTTTTTGGGAGGTGGGAGGCTGCAGTTACAGGCTGTGTTGTGGACTTGCCTCTCCATCAAGCTCTTGGCACCTCAGCAATACTATTATCAACACTCAACACAGTTATTTTAAATCTAATGGATGTAGACTATATGAGCTGCAATCATACCTTTGACTCGAGGGCATTACATCTAAACTGAGTTCAGGAGTACTCCAGGTTGGATTTAGCAGCTCCAAGCTTGCCTCCACTGCTTTCCTCGGTTCAGGGTACAACAGAAGCAACTCTTTCATTCTGTACCTCAAACCAGGTTACAAAGTAAATTCACACGTGCTCTGGAATTCATGTTGCAGTGCATATCCAACTTCCATGTATTTCTGCCTGTTTATATGAAATCATTGCCTATTTTAAGGCTTTACATAAGATTGGAACTTAGAAATGGTAAGAGCTGCTCTAGGAAATTTGTATTCACTTATAGTTTGTTTATACTTGATTCAGAACTTCAGATTCTCTGAACTATTAGCAGCTTTTATACAGTGTTGAAAACACAGATTATTTTACAACTAATAGGAAGAACATTCTCTGTCCTGAAAGTTTCATCATGGACTGAGTTAAGTTAGAATCAGATCTCACAATCATCTTCTCGATTTGAGAATATAAATGGCAACGTGCACTGGCAACATTTGAACAAAATGCCTTAGAAGCCCACTAAATACCTGTTTAGCTGAATCATGCAGGTATTTATCTGACGATCTTGGCACATCTAAATCTTATTTACAGCAAATGAAAAAAACCAGAGTTTGAAGATAAAATCCTTCAAAGATTCAGTGGTATAAAACTGTTCTACAATTGCTCTCGGCGTGATCAGTGACACATTCACCAGCTACATTTCGCGCCCAGCTCTGGGAAATGAACCTACCCATCTCCTTTAATTTGTTTTTGTCTTAGGACTTGGCAAACTCTTAGCCTGTCACTTACTTTCACGAGCACTAACACGCTTCCCCAGCACCACATTCAGGCCTCAGTGGTTTCCAGCCATGTCCAAACACATTCACAAACGAAACTGGAAAATTCCCCTAGATGTTTCAAGGTAGCAACTCTGAGGAAATACTCCAGCTGTGAGAGAGCAATTTAAAAAAAAAAAAAAAAAATTTAAAATACAGATCACACTGTTGCTCCAACATAGCTTCTTTTAACTGTCTCCCTTCTCCAGATACACTGTGACTTAGCAGAAGACAACTGTGCCCACCTCCTATTCTCACAGCAGGCTTTTCCATTCTGTATGTTCCACTAAAAGCAAAGGCATGGATTGTTTTTTCCCCCGGAACTAAGCATTCAGTGTTTGAACACATCAGCGCTCCCTCTCACTGACTAGATAGCCTAGACTCAAGACAGCCACGATGGAACCACAGGTTACAACCAGGTCTAAGTTGTGCTGAAAGTCTGCATCCCAGCTGCAGCTCACCAGGAAAAGCCACAAAACGTCCAATAGTTAAGACTGCACACAAAAAAAACCCACCCACCACGACCCACTCAACTCTTTATGAAGCCTTTCCACTATTTGATAGAGACTGCTTTTTTTTTTTTTGTAATAAAACCTAAAGAAAGTCTTTAGGTAGCATACTTACAGGTAGATATTGAAATAAAACCTGGATTTGCAGCTGACCATAACTTCTCCAGGAAAACAACCTCAATTAAATACCACTAAAGCAAATGAGCTGATGAGCGGATGCTGCAGGTCAAAGGTGGCATCAAATGCAATTTCTACAAATTGTTCAAATCTGGTTCTTCACAAAGGTCATAGACAGGACACCACCATTCTTAAACAGGTCCTGTGATTGCTGGAGAATCACATATGCTTCTAGAAGTACAGGAGGAGAGGACCTCAGCTGAACAGACCACCTTCAAGGAAATGGGACCACTAAACCACTTGAATAGAAAAATGCCATCTTTCACCCAAGGAAAAGACCCTCAGTCTGACCATGCCCCAACTCACACCATCACAGACCCCTGAGAAGAATAAAAGCCTAAGTCGTACAACACGTATACAGTCAAATATGTTTCATGTGGATACTCCCCAGCAGACAAGGGTGGCATTCAGCATTCCACAGCTGCTCTCTGCATCCACCACCTGAGCCTAGAGTTCACATGAAGGTGTTTCCATGGGGTGTCAATGGGATACTGGTGTTTGGAAAGGGAAGTCTACTCTCCAATTTTTCCACTCTAAAGCCTGTTCGTTCCTTTTAAAGGAGAATGTTATATTCATGGAGTTGCTAGATCAGAGAGGATACAGGAGGGAATATCTTTTCCTGAAGACCTTCTGGGTGCCTTTCTGAAGGTACCAGAGGAAGCCTCCCATCCATCTTCCACAAATGTCAGCACTGACACTCCTGGGGGTTACTGCTTTGGTTTAAGTGTCAGCCTATCATCACCTAGAAACTCTTAGAAGCTGCATGAGCTGCAGTCAAAGCAATCCAGACATCTGTCCAGAATGACCAGATATGATTTATGATCCCTGACAATTTCTATTCATTTACATGAAAATCTATAAGTAAAAAAGAAGAAAAAGAACAAAACCAAACCAAAACCCTCTATACATGCATATGCCTAAAGCAGCAGTCAAACAAGGTACTGCCTGTCTCAGGTTTTTATCTGGAGAATCTGACAACTCCTGACATGTAAAGGTGGACCTTCTAATCTAGGCAATTTGTAAAACTACAGGAATCCATTCCAATGCTACACAGCAAGCACGCTCCAGCAGAAAATCAATTCCAACAAGCAAAGGACTGTGGAAAGCACAGAATACTTATTTTGGGGTTTGGTAAAGGTTGAGGTGGTTATTAATATTTGTTTTACCATTAATATCAATATATTTTCTGATGCATGTATCTAGGAAGTTTCCAGGGAAATAGGGTCAGATGACACAGGAATAACCTTCCTGTTCATACATTTGCTGGTTTTAATACCTTTAATACCTCTGTGAACCTCTTCAAAACAAGTCACAGATCCCAATGGATGAGGGACTGCAGAGAGAAAAAAAAAAAAAGACTTCTCCAGTGCACGCACAAACCCACACAGTTCTAGATATGGAGCCTAGCTTTTAGTTACCCTACAGTTCTATTCTATCTGCTCTAAGTTGTTTTTATACTGGTAATACTTATTAGTGCTTTTTTAAAAAAATGCTTTCTCGGTCTCATTTATGGGATAGATCCAACTAGGAAGACATTCCATTCTCCTCCTATTAAGTCAGGTTTTGCTGAGTCTGAGGACTCCAAATTGTACAAGGAAATCTTAGACTTAACACAGGACAGATCAGAATTGCAGAGCCACAAACCCCAAATCTTGAAGGCGATCAGAATCCAAAGTCAGATTAGATTCTCACCTTGAGCTCACAATGTGAACCGAAACACTTGTGTTCAAAAGAAGATGGTTTTCTCTATCTCATTAAATATTTAAACAACATGTTACAGTGGGATGTTTTATGTATTGTCCATCCATAGCAAACAAATGAGAACTCAGGCAAAAGTCCTGCGATGTTCCAAATGTTTGCTGGCTGGCTGAGAAGTGCCACTGTCCATCAGTGGGCTCTTATAAAAGCACAGCTCTGGAACACTTGACAGATGACTATGTCAGGGACAAATTCCCGCTGCAAGGACCTTGCCTGCAGAGTTGAGCGTTGAGCCAGGTTTGGCAGCCCATGGTGGGAGTGCATGCTGAAGATCACGCTGAAGGAAGTCTTGTACAACCCTTATTAATTACTCCAATTACAGCAGTGTTTTAGGGAGCTGAGTATCAACCAGAGCACTTGCTTCTCTTGCTCCCAGTGGAACCAGGATGTGGTACAGAAGGAATGTAATAGACTCCCGGACCTAAAAATCAATTTCTAATTATTGAAGTATTTGAAATCTATTGTCTTTTTAATTGAAAGCAGCTGTACATTTACTCTCCTAGTTTTATCAAAAGCCTCACAGGACCAGGTTCTAGTTCCTATCTTTAAACATATACGCGATCATATTCATACAGTGGGCTTTTAAGAAAAATTTAAAGATGCAATCACAGTATGTAAGCAACTTGAGAATACAACAGAAAAAGTACACTCAGGGTCAGGAAACAAAAAAATGTGTATAAAAAGGTTTTTTTTAAATTATTTTTTTAATATACGCATTAATTAGGTGGGGGGGAGCAGGACTGAGCCAGAATGCTTTAAGCTGGTTTTACTGCAAGAAATCTCCAGGAGGATTTAAACACAGCAAGTGAGAGCAGAAGCCTTGGTGTTCAGCCCAGGAGCAGTCTGGATCAAAGGCTCCAGAAGACATCACGAGATCACATAAGTATTTGTACTTTGACATGTAGGACCTCTCCTACACCAGGTTCTGCCCAAGTTCTCTGCAAAATAACTGTTAACAGTAATCATACCTATGAAACGTGTTCATAATGCAGTGATATGGCAGCATTTTTGAGTTCTTCAAAGGGATTAGTGAATTTCCCACTGTGCCAGAAAAGCAGAAAAATCTTAATCTTTCCATTTGTTTTGCAACCAAATGATAACTGTTTAAAGTGGTTTGTTTTTCCTTTCATGCTTTGCTTGAGTACTGGAATACCTTAGATACAGGCAGTTCAGTCCTGCCTGTGACCCCTGTTACTCTAGGCAAACTGCATACTTTAAAAGAATATTTAATTATCGGCCAATCATACCAGCATGAGTTTATTTCACAACACCCATATATGTTGCAGTTTTGATAGTTATTTTTCACACTTGCTTGGTGACAAGGTTACAGCACAAAGAACTCCATCAAATACACCTGCCAAGGCACAACAAAGTGCAAGCAGTGAGAACAAGACTAAACATCCTGCTTATAGCACCAAGTACATATGTTTAACAGAGCCTAAATGGCAAAGTATCATGTCTCCCACATCCTTCCCCAAAAAGTCAGGTAAGCCTTAAGAGCAACTTGCTTGTCTGGAAGTGAAACACATTTTTCTACAATAGCTTATCTGAAATTCAAGCTTTCAACCTTAAGGGGTAAATAGTGTGAGGATTTAAGAATAAATCTCAGTGAAACACATGGAAGATTTACTACAGACTATTTGAAAAAGAGGAAAGAAGCATTGTGACAGAAAATTATTTAGGTCATTGGGATAATTAATTGTATATGCCCTAGAATTTACAATACCCTCATTTACTATATGTATACATTAACAGGTATATTATACTCATATATACTTATATTTCATTCAACAAACATCTTTATACTGACACAACCACATTTACTTTTTACCTTCTCAGTGTGGCTGCTTCTCAGGAAGGCTGTCCCTAATTCTCATCCTAAATCTGAAATACAATTATCACACCCTTCATTTTATATATTGCTTTTGTTGAGCTGGAACAGTCATGTGTGTTATACAGCCAGCCTCTGGCAATTTTTTTAATGTTGTTTTGTTACCCCTTGAGAGTTTCTCAGTAGCATTTAAGAGAAAATGGAAAGCCTATATACTATTTTATAAACCATTTTGATACACTGAGAAATCCAAGCTTGGGCCACAGTTAAAGAGTAGCAAGAAAGCCACATGCCAATCAATAATATTTTATTTTTCAAAACTGAGACATACTGGAAAAGCCTGATTACAAAGGACAGTGGGTCAAGTCCTGATCAGATCTCAGCACACTTCTGGTAGAAAGACACATCTGATGGGTTTCATTCTAAGAGTAAAATAGCAGTAAATGATCCAAACTCTAAAATTTACAATATACAAGATTTTCAATGGACTTGCTGTCCTACATGGACATAAACCAAAAACCAATTGGCAAGTGAAATCAGATCATGGGAAAGAGCTCAAAAGATACAGTTTCTGTGGCACACCGTGCTTGGTCTTGTAGCTGACAGAAAGTGTATCTTGACATATGCTCTAACATGGCACACATGGATTTGATCTGGAGTTCACATACGACCAAGCGGATGTCTCCTCACAGAGGCATGGCCAACAGGATCATCCTCACTAGTCAACCCAAACCCAGCACACGGCAAACTCAGCTAAGAATTATCTGGAAAGCCTGTGCTGGCTACAAAAGCCAAGATGACCAACTACAGGCACAACTGCACTTCTGAAATTGTACGACTGTTTCAAAGTCACATCCTGCCATTAATTTGCTTGCTAGATCCAAATCCCATCAGTTACACTGGCCTCAACAGGGTTAGATCAGCCTAAGCCTGTGTTTTTAAGGGGCAGCAATCTTGTCTCTCTTTTCCCCACATCATCTCTAGTACTGATGAACAGAGCCACAACAGCTTCAAACCACTGTAAAATTAGCTGCATAACCCTTCCACAAAGAAAAGTGCAAACACCCTCCAGAGTTTTTAATTCTCTTCATACCACCTACCTGCTGACCACACAAAACGTTCTCATTCCTCAGTACCACTTCTACCTTATCCAAATGGATTTTAAGATCAATGGTTTTCATCACATCTTTACATTGCAATCAGGCAAGCAAGAGTATCATGTCACAGCGCCACCTGAAAAGGCACGTTACTGTCAATATGAGGATACTGGAGGACCAACATACTCCCCTCAGCCTCCCAGCCCCATTTCTAATCAGCTCCACACGACTCTAGCAGAGAGGGACCATCTGCAGGAAGAAAAGATTCTGCTCCATATTTTTTCCATTAACATCCATGGGATTTCAGAGTGCTTCACACTTCCTAAAGTCAGGTCCCAGATCAACATTCAGACCTTTGGAAACTAAGGAAATTCCTTTGGCCTGCTCCATGCTACTCTATGTTGTGCTGAGAGGTTAGCAATCCACTTAGAGTCACAAAGCAGGGTGATAACCCCTCAGGAGCTCTACCAATAGTTGTGATTGCTGTTAAAAGAGTGTATACATACTGGTCAACCAGCTCCAAGAAGAGGTTGATCAGGAAAATTGTTTACTAAAAGCTTTTGTAAAAATTTATGATCGTTTTCAGCCGTTTTCCAAAAGCTCTAGTAACGAACAAATGAACTACAAAAGATTCTTATCTCCCCATTCTCTTGCACTTAAATTTGCTAATTATCCCCAGCCCAAGAGGCAGCCTCCTAATTAAGAAATGAATCTCTTCGCTTGAAAGGGCACCAAGCAGTAGTATTACTGCATGTTCATTTTCATTCTCTGCAGCTTTCCATGGTGTTTGTCAACACTTTCTTTGCCTTTGGATATTTAGTCTTTGCTATTTTCTCAACAATGAGGCACCTGTAAGGAAAACAGATGCTACTTTTATTTAAATCTCCTCTTTCTGTTAGACTCTTGCAATGCACAGAGTCTGCAAAATCAACACAGTGCTGGAAGCAGCAGGTTTCAGTTACAGCAGCTTCTGAATGAGCAGGAAGCTCATAATGACTTGTGGCTTCGTGTCTACGAGACAGAACACTATTCTACAGCTCGCCAGGCTTCCTCAATAGACACGAGATCATAAAATGGGCCCTTAGGCTCTTTATGTTCATGTAAAGATTTCACCACCCACAGCAGTGCTACTGCTCTGCTTTCATTAGTGTGTGGCAGGGAGTTGTACCTTGTAACGACTTCATCCCAGATACTGGACATTGTTTGCAGATTAAAGTTGTTTAAGACAAATATGTATCACAAAGTGAATTTCAATCGTATTATTCTGTTTGCTTCAGAAATTTACAGGAAGAAAAACTATTGGCAAAATTAAATCCCATGCTATTTGTAATCTCCACAGTCGAAACCCACATTTGATCACGGAAACTGGCAGAACTACCATGGAGACTTCTACACCTGGTGAGTATACCAGTTAGAGAGCAGCGCAGCGTAACTGCAACACAAAACCCCACTCTGTCCTAGCCCTGCCGCTGACCCATTGTGTAATTGCCACAGCTTGCTGGTGTGTGAAATGGAGATGAAGAAGGGAACAACCTTGCACGAGTGCTGCAAGGAAAGGGCTCATGTAACATGAGTGCCCGTGCCAGAAGGCACGCAGCAGCTCAGGAGGTTTCTTCCATTCCATGCTCTCAAAATTTTGAGTTTATGTAAAGCTCTTTGAGATCCTTAAACAAAAAACTTATTTAATTGCTCTTTTTATAAGACATTTTGCGTCTGTTCCTTATGGGGCATAAAGCAGAAGGAAAGAAATGTTTAAAACATTAATAAGAATACAATCTGACTAATGTTCTTACTATTTAAACTTCATCCACACTTAGCTTGTTCAAAGCAGACCAATAAAATATGTATTCTATTGCAGTGGAAAAAGTGTAGGCATACAAAATAAACTGTAACTACAAAGTTAAGTTCTTAAAAAAAAAAAAAAAAAAAGGCAAACCCAAGCCTGATGTATCTGCAGCTGGTAATTACTCCCAGCACCACTTCCAACCCGTTCACAAGCCCTTCCTATCATCAGTAGTTTTCAGGGAAGTTCATTGCAGGAAGCTGAGCTGCACAGAGAAGTTTAATTTAGACAAAGCGGTAAACACTGTCCTTCAGCTGCTTTCCTACAAAAGCCAGGGCCAGCTTCAGCTTTGGCTGATCCAGTTTCAGAAGTTCTTACTGTTTACAAGGAAATTTGTTTTGCACACAGCCAATCTCTGTGCAGCAAGCTGGAAGATGGCACCAAATGGGAGAGTTATGTTGTGTGCAGCACAAGTAACCTGCACAGGCTGCATGTCAGTGTTATGATATGCCATATTTGGCCGTAACAGCATTTATTTCAAAATTCAGAAAAGAAGGAAAATATCTTGAGATTAAAGCCTTAGCAGGTACAATAAAATAGGTAATACTGGAAGCCATGAAATCTCAGTTTGTGATTCTTATGGATAGATTATGTTCTTACAATTGGATTACTAATACATGTTAAAAAAGCATGGCTTTTTGTGGTTGGTTCTTTTGCTTTTGGAGGAGGATCAAAGGAGGAGGAGAAACCAGGATGAGATACTGCCTGCAGATCTCAGAGCAACAGGAAAGGAAAAAACAAACTCACACAAAGCCAAGAAATAAATGGACAACTGGAGAGAGAAGAATCTCTTCCCCTTTCATCATCATCTTCTAGGTTTCAGGCAGACTTTCTTTTAAATTGTAGGCTAGGAGCAGTTGAGAAAGATGGTGCACTTGCAATCATGATGGAAGCAACAGAATATATCAAAACAGCTCTAGACACATGCACATTAGCTGAGATAGCAAACCCACTGCCTAAGCCTACTACCCCAACTCTCTGCTCTAGCCATAAATTAGTATTAACGAGCTTTCAGCTCCCATGCTCCTCCCACACTCCTGGGTGTTCCATTTTATTTTATACATATCTGCAGGGTGTGCAAATACATTTAAGGAGCAAATGGCTCTCCTCTGCTACTGGCTTTGACAGCAGGAAGGATCATCATCGTCACAGAAGAGGTAGACCTTGCCTCTGGGAGCCAAATAGCAAAATACACCAAAAGGAGATGAAATGCCAGCACTGATCTCCAGTGATGCTCTGCTGCCGGTGCCTCTGTGCAGGTCACCAAGCTGGGGCTCTTCTGCTTCTTTTACAAATAGTAGAGATGCTCCACATGGCCCCAGGCAATGGGAGGGACACATGGATTTGGCAGTGCCTCACTGTGGTCTTTTTAATATCATTTATTTAAAACCTTTCTAAAATCTCCGTTCAAACTGCAGCAGAGGAAAGGAAGAGTAATTAAAAATAAAGCATAGTTTTCATCTGTTTCATCACGATCAAAGGAGAAGGTAAAGAAGCGTGTGAGTCCTGAGGGACCCACGTTCTCCACTGCTGCACAGTCAGCTATTGTCATAAAACATGGGTCTGTCTTTTATTCAGGCAGTTTTGCTTAACAGAATATTCTAAGATGCAACATCTCATTTTCATGAGGGGCCTCAGGGAACAGAGTGAAAACGCCCATCCTGCCCAAGTAAGAGCATTTAAAAATCAAAGTAAGAAGAAAAAAAAAAAAAAGGTAGAGCAGAAAGCTTTGTCCAGCTACAGAGACTAATGAATGATGACCCAGGTTCATTCACCATCAGCTAACTGAACTTTCGTAGTGTAAGTAGGGCTTGGGATAAATTGGGACATTTATTACAGATGACAGGACTACAGTAAACAAATAGATGCTTTTTAATTTCCCTTTTTACTTAGGGGGCCATAAAAATTCAATGCCAGAGAGACCACACAGGGAAAGGCATAGAAGATTTAGATTAGCACAAGAAATATAACATTGCCATATCTGAGCAAAGGTTTACCTTAAGAAACAAAAAGGAGCCTTTTAAGTCCAGAAGGGCCTTACCCTTCGAGAAAAGGACAAAAGACTTATACCCTGAACATTACATCCCTTGTACACATCCCTGCTCACCTCTTTTCTGCCAGCATGCTGGTGGCCTGAGCACCCCTTACTCCCCTCTTCACAAAAGCAGCAATCTTTTAAAATCCTCTGGCATCTTGTGAGGAAAACAAGACAAACACCATCCCCCCTAGTTAAAATAAAACTGGAACACTCAACAGTGTGTGTGTAAGTTTGGCTCTTCAAATCCCTATTTGAGCACTTAAAAATGACCTAATTTTAAAAGCTGCTTGAACACCCAACTTGCTTTCATTCCATTGAAATTGTGGAGCTGGATTAGCAACGACACTGACTGCAGCTACCTGTATCATCAGCCCGAGGAGATTAGAGCCCTGATGTCACAGCTGAAGCAGCATTTCTAATTCGAAGACAATTAACAAAGCAGTTAAGAATACCTTAGATACTTTATCTCTGAGTAAAATAACACCACCCTACCTCAGGCAGCAAAGCACACACGGAGCAAAACCAGCTAGCAGTATGCTGTGTATATTTCTAAGTAGGACCACCAGGTTACCACACAAAGCTCTACCCCACTGTCATTTAAGACCAAGAAAATTAAGCAATGTGGTGACATGAACGTAACAAGGACTTTACACTGAGCATCAGGTTGTGCTATCCATAGAAAACATTTCCTTTATTAAGGATAACACCTTATTTAGCACATGGCTCTCATGAATTATATCAATTTTTCATAAATTTTATCTCACTTTTTTGCTGTTGTTTAAGCCTTAGAAATCAGTTTTCCCAAAACCTTTCCATAATTCAGAAAAAAAGCCAAAAGCCTTAGGAGTCTACTGTATACTCTACTTGCCTTGCAGCTATCTCTTTTGAAGGCTTTTTTAATTAGAAAAGGAAAATGGCTTTTGGAAGGCACAGGAGTGGTTCAGCAAATTACTGCCTAGAGCACAGCATAAAACCCAAAGCCAACAAGGGGGCACATTCAGAATTTCGATCTTACAGGTCAGAAATACCAACTGTAATGAAAGACGGTTTGATTTCAAAGTGCTAAATGACGGCTGTGGTCCAGAGATTTTTGTCAGATGTGCAGGCAGACAGACTCCACGAGAGGAGAAATTGGTGCATGCACATCTGGTAGAACAGCACCCAGTAATTTACTACGGGCATAATAGGGCCTTAGCTTTTAAGGCAATATAATTGGACATGCTTGGCCATGGTTTTAAAAGGCAGCTTTCAAAAATGCACACAAAAGAGGTATCATACGTTTGAAGCCTCTATATTAGTAGTTAAAAATTCACTGTCTTGTTTTTGGATCTGGTCCAAAGCCTGGAGACAAGTGTGGAAGCCTCACTTGACATCAGTCATCAAGGCCTGAAGAGCTACAGCCTAGTGAGAGGAAAGAACAGGAACTCTGCATGGAGCTATCCTTCAGATACAGAGATTTAAATTCCATTTTTCCCCTGGGAGGAAGAGGAAGAGAAAGAGCTCTATCACTCTGGAAGAACTTGAGCCAAAGATAAATGCTATTATTAAGAGTAATACTAGTGCATATGACTGATCCTGCAGAATTCTAGTTATCACAAAAATAAGAAAAAAGACAGCGGAGACTCTGGAACTTTACAGAATAACTTTTGCTTTTCAGATTATTTTATCCTGATCATTTCTGCTGATGACCAGATATATGAAGCACCTCTGATAAATGCAAAGTGATTTTTTCAAATTAAAAGTGATGTTTTCATTCTAGATCCAATTCAGCATACATTTTGTGTTCAGAAATGCTGCCAAATTTCATAACTTAATTTGAAAAAAATTTTTCCTTAGTGTATAAATTGCTACATTCCAAGCACGTCCCACACAGCCTGGCCAAATTAACATAGTCTAATAGAGCTGAGCAGATACCATTTTCACTTATCCTAGCAAATCAATATGACAAGGATGAATGTTGCCTATGATGCTATCAGAAATATTTAGAAATGAAGCTACAAAACATGGACATTAATAACTCAGCGTAAGTAAACTTGATCATTAGGACATGTCTTTTTTATTTCCCCAAAATCATGTTCTTGGCCACCATTCTTTAACATTGGAGTCTGCTGTCCACCAGATCATTTGTTATTTTGGCCTTTTAATTGCAAGCTCATAGCTTTTGCATTTTCAGTTGAAGTGCTAGGGCCTGAGTTGTGGGCCCCAAGTTAGGGTTGACCTGTGAATGAGCCACAACCCAGCAGAATGTTTTGTTTTTCATATTGTCCTCATGTTCCAGAGGCAGAACCTGATCCACCTGTGCCTCTGCCCTCACCCAGGTGGTCGTGGTTGGGGTGGTGGGAAAGGCCAGGGCTATTTTAACCAGGAGCCAAGTAGTCAGAGGAGCATCCTGTTGGGTGTGGCTTCTGTTAGGGCTGGTTGCATCTTGTTGAGCTCTTTCAATGGTGTCCTTCCATGTGAAGGGCCACTGAGGGAGCCACCTCTGTCAGTTGTGTGCAGCAGGCGATGCTGGCACCACAGTGGGCTGCAGAGGAGCTGGGCCCACAGGAACCTATGGCAGGACTGTTTGAGAGAAGACTTCTGAGGGGACATTGCTGAGTTCACCATTGGCCTGTGTGATCAGGCAATTTTTGGCAGCATAATATGATGATGGCTGAATCAGCACAACATCAGTCCTTCCTATTTTGGGGACTTGTGCTCTTTCTTTAGGCCTAGTTTACACACTTGCATAATGCAATGTTATTGAAGATTACAATCTCCTGTAAAAGGCTTTCTTCTGCCTGGAACTACAGAGAGAACTGAACTAAGATGGGCATCATTTCAGCAACAAGTCAGACTAGTTCCAGCAAGGCAGACTAAAGTAATTTTCTGTCCTAATTACTTTGGATAATCTTGAATTTAGTACATAGAGAGGTGGCATAGGGCTATTTAGCCATGAACTGGAGTCTCGCTAACGCACCCTGACCTGCTTAATTGGAAGCTGAGTCACAACTGCTATCAAAACAGACATCAGAGGAAAACGTTAGCCAGTTCTCCAAATTTCCCATCCCTTCCCATGCCTGAAAAAACTTCAACTGACTCATTAAGAAATTACTTCAAGAAATTAGATATAGAAGAGCAGAGGCATCCTAATTAACAGAACAGGAAACACATAATTGGAGGGGCAACTATGTGGATGCACTGTCAGATGTCTCAGGTAAACCAGGCAAAGGCTGTGCTCATGCTCACATTTCCCCACAGTGATGGTACAGCCTTCTCAATATCACATACTACTGTAAGTTTAAATAAACCTGCCCAACAGTCAAGTTTTAGTAATCTGCCTACCAAAGCTAAATAATTTTAAGAAGACATTCAAATATCTTAATCTCAGCCCTTCAGGTGATAACCTAACCCCTGTTTGTTTCAAGGCTGTTTTAAAACAAACAAACAAACAAAAAAAACCAAACAACACTCACAACAACTTTTGCTCCATTGCAGAAGAATATATTTTAAAGCAGAAATAGGCCAAGACTAAAACATTTCTTCCAAGTCCTTAACAATTCAGGTGGGGCACTCATCCAAATCTGCTTTGGATGCAAGTCAGATCCAAAGCTTGAGAAAAACTGTTTTCTTGTTCCAGTTCAAATATGGACAAAAATCTCGAAATCTGTCTTGAGACAATGAACATACGCCTCAGATGAAACAATTAAAAAGTCTATTCTCCCTTCATCTCCAATCTCCTTTTGCCAGCTATAGGCTTTACAACACTTGCTGTTCCAACACATATTTAACACTTTAACAAAATATGGTTTAGTCCCTTACATTTCCAAGGCAGATTCCCACAGGTTGATACACATGGATTTATGAATCAACACATAGAAGGGCTTAACTTCAGAAGTTCCCCCCTTTGCCCTCACTTTCTGTAACTGCACTCCATATTATCAGCTACAGGAACTGCATTAGAATAGAGGTACCTCCAAATTCATTAATTAAAGCCTTCATCCATCCTACCAGAAACTAGCCAAGTATTCTTTTTCTGTAAAACCCTGCTAGCAAGGAAGGCTCATCTACACTTACCACGTGTTTAAAATCAGCAGCTTTTCCTCCTCCTTCTCCTCTATCCTTCATTCATTTTCCCTTCCACCTCCTAAGTATAGCTTTCAAAAAACATCAAATTTTTTTTAAAAAAGAAGGCAAATCTGCCTTGCACAAGGTTTCTTCCAGGGTGGCCACCTTTCTCACACCCACAGCTGTCTTGGAGTCTAAACAGACCAGATCACACATGGGTGATGTCAGACACCTCCCTGCATCCCACAGCAAGCCCTTCCAACGCAACTGAGCCAGGTTCTGAGACCTGGGCAGGTAAAGAGGCACAGACCAAAGTTATTCTTCACCCAAATATATGTGCTGCACTCAGAGGCACCAGTAAGCAACTTGTTATTTGAGTGGTAACCACCTTCTCCTTTAATGTTACAGGGAAAATGGGTTAGCCTAATTCCTTAGAAGCTTAAGGGTTCAGCATAACATATAAGAAACACTTTTTTTCCTACAACAATCTGCTCTTTGGCACAGCCTCAGCATACTTTACTGCCACGTCTTACTTTGAAATGGGAGAATGCCAAGAATGAGATAAGTGCAGACATCCATGACTGGGAAACACAAGTAAAAGGCCTTCTCCAGAGCCAATTACAGCCTTCAGCGGACAAGCGCTTAAAATAAAAAAAACACCAAAAATACCCTAAACTAAACAAACAAAGAAAAAGCAACAGTAAATTTGTCTCTCTGCATTCAAGTAGAAACATAGCATTTATTTCTTTAGATTAAAAGGCCCTCCAATATTTTTAAATTAAAATCTCAAAAGTATCCAGCCAAATTGAAATAAAGCCTTTGTTTCTTCAGAACCTGAGTCTTAATTCTCAAAAAAAAAGGTGAATGCCTGCCCTATTACATTAAAGAAGAGATCGTTCTTTATCTGCTATTACCCATTTGAGGAATGGAAACCTAGATTACAGTGGAGACTTGCCATGAGATAGAGCTGCTTTAGTGGCCAGATTTGTCTCCCACCAGCTGCATTTAGCTTTTGCCTTCCTTAAAAGCCTAAGAGCATTTTATCATTTTGCAGTTTTATCACCAGTTTTTCCACTATTAAATATTGTAATCAAGATGAGGCAAAAATGCCAATGTGACTGCGGTTTTCATTTGAAACCATATAGTTTGGCATATTTCCTTTGGAAAAAGAAGAGTTAACTTAGTTCAATTAGGCAAAACATGGCATGAATACCTTACAAACTATCAGGAGAGAAAAAAATTGACTGAAATTAAATAAGCCCCAGCAAGTAATTGACTATTAAGATTCAGCTTCACACACACTTAAGCCTATCAAGGATCTCAAAATGACCCATTCTGCTTCCACCATTCTTGCCTGGTTAGAAAAATCCAGGTGCATAAAGCCAGCATTTTGGCAAGAAAAGCCAAAAGAAAGGTAAAGGCCAAAAGAGACTGCAGAACAGACTTCTTTTGATGATACAGGATCATTTTGAACCTCTAGAGAAGATCTCTTAGAAGCAGGCAGGGGAAAGCCCAGGTAACAGAAAGACAACACCAAAGTATCACTCAAATAAAACTGCAACTGAAAACAGCTCTAAAATCTCTAATCTCAAGGAAATTCACAACTGAATGCGTTTCAACCAAGTCAGTCCTAATGAAACTGAAATTTCAAACAGCACTAGAAACATACTTTAACTCCTCTTCAATTGCCTGACCTGTTCATATTGCCTCATCCAAGAGTTCTGGCCACTTCGAAGTTCTTAGCTCCATTTTCCTTCTTTGTTAGAACAGTGATGTTCATCACTGCTATTGCACAGAGGAGAGAGAAGTCATTTCTTAAGACAGCATTAAAACAACTCTAAAACATTTTGAAAGGGACTGGAATCAAACTCAGAAGAGAACCGTGAAGTCCACCACACCTTCACTTCCTCAGGAGTCTACAAAGCAGATCCAACAAACGCCAACAGCTCAAAGCTCAGCTGTGTGAGGTTACCTGCCCCAAGGTATTTACATACCAAAGAGGCAGTTAGCAGGATATTCAAAGTCTCCCAGCCCCACCGAGTTAGGTACTTTAAACTCATTAGAGGTCAAGAAAGTCAAGCCCATAGCTCAGGTGCATGTGGAGGTTTCTCTAGGTGCCATATAGCTCTTTCAGTTCCCAACATAACTCTACTAAAATCTGCACTTTGGACTGGATTATGGAGAGGGTAGGCATACATGGAGTAGCTAAGAAAATCCACCGTAGCCTTTGGCATCAGTGCAAGTTTCAAAACCTTATTTTTCTGAGAAGGTTGTTTTGAGTCTCAGACACTTTACTAGGCTGGCTACAGGCACAACTACAGATTTTGCGGTTTGTGTCATACAAGAGATCAGTCACCACTGTCATAAACATTCTTGATGATATTAAAAGGCAAAGGAGCATAGCAATATTTTTGTGAACATGTGCAAAAACATTCACTGCTGACAATTTAAACTAGTGAACTAACTTCAGCTGATCACCGTGAACACTTCAGAAGAAGCTAATTCTCACCAGAGCACTCTCAGCTGTTGTACCACTCAGGCAGCGCTGGTAAAGTGGCATGAGCACCAAGGAGAGGGAGAATTCAAAAAATAATTGAATTGGGTTTGTTGAGAGTTTCCACACAGAGGAGAATTTACCTTTGGCCAAAGACCAGGAATGAAAAACTCTCAGTCCAAAAAGAATGCTTTGGCCAAGTCCTCACACAGCTTGAAAAGGGGGCTTCTCATGAGAGCCTGAGTACTGTGGTTACTCTGGCATCTGCTATCACATGTTTTACATTTTCCTTTCTTAATGATATTACATTCCCCGTAAGTATTGAAAATAAGAAAGATTTACTTATTTTACCCATTTTCCCTGTATGGTCTAGAGGAGCATTAGCACCATTTGCCAACCTATTGTATTTTTAAAGTATTTTAGGGGTTTTGAATGTAAAATAACCTAAACTATGCAGCCTAAATTTCATTTAATCAATATTTTATGTTCAATTTCTGTGAGTTCCACAAGAACGATCAACTGTCTTTTGCAAAAGATAGTACTTGAACTATCTTGAAAATACAAATAATGTTACAAGTATAGTGAAATATAATGATATATACAGACTCCTCCAGGAAACCTCTCTTTTCCAGTAGTTTCCATAAATCTTAATCAAGAAAATACAAAGACTACTTTTTTTCCAAAGAAAGGAGCAATATATACTTGGTAAGGTAACTATGCAGAGGATTAAAATAAAGGATGCATGCAAACACAATGCTGAATTGGAGCTTCTATTCTCTCTTAAGCCCTTCTCCATCTCTCTTAACATGAAGTTATTCCGATAGCATTCTCTAAAAACCAGCTGAGTAGTTGTGACCCAAGGCAATGATAAATACGAGAAGAGAAATATGAACCTAACACTTGATAAAAAGAAAATTATTGTTACATTCACTTTCATCTGTTAGTTTTTAATTCTACCAGCTCAAATAATTGAGCAATTCTCAATTTCGGAATTGATGCAACCGCTATTTTATGTAAGTAAAATAATGTTGCAGTCACTTCTTGCTGAACTCCGGCAGGCTAAGCTCTCTGGAGCCAGCACTGCCTTGCCACTCCAACTGAGGCTCTACAAATGGGAAAGGGAGAGATGCTTTAGCTCCCTCTTCCTCAAACAGCTCATATCTATCGTCTGGGGAAGCTTAAAAGAGGGAGATAAAACACTCTCACTGAGGGAGGAGGGTATTTATACTGCGTTTAGTTCACTTTCCCTTTGCAACCTAGTAATTCTCTCTCCCACTCCCCCAACTTTACCTCAGCTTTATGTGGGGAGGCTGAACCGACACCTTGCCAGGAGCTCCCACACAGCACTGCTGGTTGGGAAGAAGGAACCCAGGGAAGTGCAGCTCATCAGCAGCTCAGGGGGTGACAGTACCAGCAAGAAAGAAGGGTAACAGACACACAGGGACAGACCCAAATGCTGGGACACATCAATCCTTTGGAAGAGGCATTCTGATTTCCTTCACTCGGTAGCAGTGAATGCAGTGGGTAAGGTTATATTTACTGTGCGACTCAAAATGCAGAAGAGGCGTAAGTGAAATAAGGAAATGAATCAAAGGGGCAAACACTTCAGAAGAGTTGACATAAGAGCACCTCTGGAGAACAGGCAACATTTCTCACCAACCTGGGGAAAGAAAAGGGAATGCCGAAACTTAGTAAAGGCCCCAGCAACAATAGAACAGAACTTTTCCAGTCCTCCAAAGAGGATTTGAAGGTGGTATTTATTGCATTACAGGTCAGTAAGCAAAAGATGCAGAAAGCTAACAGAAGAGAGCAGTATGTGTATTTACACATGTAGGATTTCCAGAGAACCAGCTTGTATTTTGAGAGGAAGGAAAGGCCACGCTCTTGTGTAAAACTGGATTTAAGGAGCACAGAAAATACAAAGCTCTATGTTATTTGTATTAAATGTTTGGTTGGATCAGAAGTTCTTTATCTGAAAATTAATGTCTGCAAAGTGACCAGAAGGCTTTTATTTTTTCCAAAAAGAGACAGTTTATATGAATTACCTCATTTCCTGATTAGCAAACTAAAAGCATGAAACTCTTTTCCTCCTGGCTATATCCCAGATGGATCAAAGCACTGGCCCATGAACATACTGTACCCAGTTTAGTTACTCAGAAAGTCCAGAAGAAATTCAAGCATCTACTTCTTATCTCTCCTAATAAAGATATCAACCCAGGAATGTAAACATAGGTTGTAATATATGGCCAGATTCTTGCCCAGATAGGTTTATACCTGTTTTTTGTTTTACTGTTATTCCTTCAGCACAAGAAGTACCTGCTCTGCTTTTGAAGCAGAATCCAGGTCCAGTCCTAGGTGATAAATCACCAAAGTTCATTACACCAGGTCTCATGGGGAAAGCTTTGTTCTATACCTGAAAATACCATCACCTCTAATGAGGACCGGAGGGCTACAGCTCACAGGGGAGGCGTGTGCAGGTGGGCCAGGAGCAGTGTACGGGCGAGGGGCTCAAGTACAATTCCTACTAGTTATACATCACTGCGATACGAATCCACACCCACATCTTCTGAATGCATAAGGTCACCCATGAAAGGAGTCTCCTGCTCCAAGCCATAAGGTCACAAATCAAAAAATAAGCAATTAACCTGTTTTTGTTTTAATTAGAGATATACAATTGGCGTAATGGTTTAAGGCCATGACAAGTACATCTGGGTAAATCAGCTCTCTCTTGTGTAATCGTGTGAAAGACAAATCCAAATACACAGTGACAGGTAAAAGAGGTGCACAGTAGTCCTCTCTGTTGGAACAAATAGAGCTATTCTTCATGAAGGTGTCTGTATAAATACGGCAATAAGTGAGAACTGATTACTATCTTCCAAAGAGCAATGTTAAGATAGGCTTTTAAGAGAGATCAATACACATGTTTTTATTAGTCACATTATTGGCAGCTTGCCTGTATCTGCAAATATATATTTTAGAAGCTCAAACCAGCAGCCAAACCATGCTACATACAGAAAAAGGAAGACAGTAAAATCACATCTCTTAGAATTATATCAATGCCCCCTCCTACCTACAAAGGAAAGTTTTACAGTTCTGTCTGGCCAGCCAAACTAATTCCTCCTCGCTGCTCACTGGAATACCGTCCCTCATATTTGCTTCTGGCCAGCTAGGTCTTTTCTGCTCCCCTTCCTCATTCTTTTATTTCATAAATGTTTTGCAAATACAATGTCAGTTGGATTAGACTGCACTGAACCTGAAAAAGGTTCACCATTCACTGGTGAAGCAACACAGCAACAGAGAGAGCTCGGCTGTGCATCACTGTCCAAAGCCCATGTGTGTCCATGGTCAAGAACAACTCTGCCCAACATGGTACAGCTTCAGATATAAGTGCCCATGTGAAAAGTCAAGGGGACAGCCTAAGAACACACAGTGTAGACAATCAGACACAGAACCTACAGACAAACAGGTCTAGGAAAAAAATCAGACCTTGAGTTAGCATTGGGTGAACCAGCCTTTGAGCTGGGAGCAGGAGTCTGTCCCATTGCTTGATTTATTTTGAGTTCAGTGAAATGAGACTGCTCTGTAAACAAGCAGGAGATGTGAAAGATGTCTGACTCCACCACCTTTCCCTAACTTCAACTATCTACAAGAACCAAGGTTTTGGCAAGTCTCATTCAGGTCCAGGGAGGTAGCAGTATGTGTAAACGCTTTACAGTTTAAAATGTCATATGTAGATGCTGACAAGTTCAAGACACTAGAAGGGGTTTCTATGGAAACACACATTGTATTGCCTGGAACATAAGGCAACATTCTACATTAAAAAAGGGAAAAAAAAAAACTTGGACCACCGGTTGCCAAATTAGGTTTTGGGTGGGGAAAAATTAGTTTGTCATTTGTTCTCAGACAGAAGTATTTTAATTTAGAAACAATGAAGTTAAATGTGATGAAAGTATTTATACTATATTTTGGATTGTTTCCCTTGCCTCAGAACAGAAAATAGTTTTATATGGAAAGACTTTCTTTTGCGGTCCATATACAGCAAATCCATCTCTATATTCCCATGTGATGGAGTCTCCATTTAATTTTCCCTTTATAATTCATTAAATCACTTTAATGGACAGTTATGCTCTTTGAAGAGTTAATCCTGTAACTCTTCTGTAAACTTACTTATCTGTGTACCCACATAACCCAACAGAACTAATATAGGAATAGAATTGACCAGAAATGCGTGGAATTGCATCCTCGAACAGTCAAGCAGCTCTTCATTGCTTTATAAGCCCTCTTTTACACCTGTCACTGTTGCAAGGTGACACCTGCCCCTCTGGGGTATCGCTGTGCAGTGGCATCCTTCAATTCTGCTTTCTTCTGTTTCATTGCCCTGCTCTCTCAACAAGCAAAAGAACAATTTTGCACTCCCCAAACAACAGCTTCACTCTCCAGGCTCCATCAAAAGCTTGATTTTAAGACATAATTCCCACATACTCATTTCCTCAAAAGAAAAAAACTCTTCCCAATTATTCTTTCTCACACAAAACATACAGCTAGAAGAATTTTTCTTCTGGAAACTTACTAATAAGTAACCATTGGATTTGAAAGGGAAAATTTTAAACAACAACAAAAAAGTGTTCTACTTCAGACACTTTATTTTTGGAAGCACAGAAGAAAATTTGAGTTGTTAAAGCCTGAGACTGATTCCTCCATCCTTTCCTATTTTGAGTATTCTAGGAAATTCATTTTACTAGGGCATGTGTTTGGTCTGGATTTTTGGCTATCGCAGAAGTAGCAAATCTACAATTCAACTGAAATATCTCCAGTCTGCAGCTGATGCATCCTTTGTGATTTTTGCAAACAGGAGGCCAGGATATGCTCACAAATATCATGGTATCATGGTGTTATCATCAACATTTTTTCTTGACAAATATAATAAAAATTTAAAACAAATTGCAGGCAATATTTCTTCATAAATACCTGAGCAGCAAGAGTGGGAAAAACCTCTTTTTAGCTAAGAAGGCAGATGTTCAGTAGGCACTAGCATGCCTGAAGACAAACATCTGAAATGGAAATGACCTTGTGAACTGGCATGAGAACACTCCCCTTCCTCGTAAAGGCATCAACAGGCAAACAATGCCAGAAAGACGTTTTTAGAAAATTCCTCATTTAGGGTTCTATTTTCAAAGACGCCTCAGGAGAACTAACATCCAAACACAGATGGACACCTGGTCTCCTCAGAACTTCAGCTTACAGGGTTACAGTTGAATTCCAGCATATCCGACTTGTTTAAAATGTGGGGATTTTTCCAACCATTCCACTGTCATAAGGAAACCTACGTTTTCTGTGAGTGCTGCGCTCGGTGTCTCAACAGTGCTGTAGGCTACTGAATTCAAGGGCTACTGCTGCCACCCAGGCAAAATGGGTTGCAGCAAAAGGAAACAGGAGCAGGAGTTCTGCATTGTAAATGTCAGATTATCTTTTGCATCCATCCAGCAGTGCCCATAAATTCATTTACTAGTGTATTTTTAACCTGTCTGTACATGATTTATTCTATGGCTAGTTCCATAATAGCCTCTTAAAAAAATTATTATTGTTATTACTACTTTAAATGTAAGCCACTTTTAATGTAAACTTTCCAGATGTGTAGTATATGAACTTTTCCCCCTACCTTCTACTGACAGCATCAGTAGCACTGAAAAACTGTTTCTCTCTTTGCAATTTAGAAACTCTGTGTTCTTTAAAAACCTTACAAGAATATTCAAGCAAAATAAGTGTAAATTATTAGCAACTGACTCCAATATTGTTTAAAGCCTATCTTTTTCTTCTGCCACACCTCACTTCCCATTTTTTTATTATTACCTGCAATGATTAAATGTGTCTATGGAAACTTGTAAATAGGCAGGACATATTTAAGGATCTTTATAAATTCAGTTCTCTGAAAAATCCACAACTGTATCTATTTCAAAAGGACTGAGGTAGAGAAATATGGAAAAGCTCACCTGTAAAGATATTGAGACTTTGGCTGCAGTTCATTCAACTTCACAGGGTTCGTCACAACAGTATTTGGCTCTCCACTCTTCTGTTTTCTTCATGCTAATGGATACTTTACTATTTAATTAGTGCAGCATGATCCAGATCCCATCAAAGTCAATAAAACTCTTTTCATTTATGTTAATGGGCTTTGGACCAACTCCTGAATTAGTACCAGAATCAAATAAAACACCCTTAGGAGAAGAATAGATGCATCCAGCTTACAATTTAAAGTACAATCTTTAAACCTTCCTAAGGTTTTTACTTACTTTAAAGTAAATCTAATTATCGAACATCTTATAAAACCAGCTGGACAGACCTTTTTTTACCAGTTTGATTAAAATGTCAGAAGGAATGTAAATATATGCACTGCTTCACTGTGAAAAACCTTCCCACAATTAGGGCAGCAAAAGGTTACATCTTCCTGAAGCTCTTCCTGTGGCTCCAACTGTGTGTAAGTACCTGAGAGTTCACCCTGCAGGAAGACAGATTTGGCAACAGAACCGTATATAAAAGGTCCTGCCCCCGACACGTGTTATTTCTCTGGCACTACGTTGGTTGTGCCAACGCAACTCTCTGTTGGACTGCTCTGAAGAAAACTCCACTAACGTGATTAACCCATTAAGGCTGTTGGGGCAGACACCGTCCACACCTGCCTAAGCAGCTTTAAGACACTCAATGCCCAGCTGAAGAAGGGTCTGCTCTGTGGAGCAGCCACTGCTGTATGTAACAGAGCTGGACTTCCACAACCACTTTAATCAAATTAGCAAAGAGAGCACCAGCTATTTTTATCATGCAGAGAGAGGACGCTTTCTGCTCTTCGACTACACCCTAGTTACTGCAGAAATTAATGAACCACAAAGCAAGCAAAATGATACTATGTAAACAGGAATATTAACCTTCTTCTGATACATTTGACCCATTTTGGCAATACCAGCCAAGCTGCACCAAGCCACTGCGTTGTTTCTTACATAGTAGCCTGCTTTAACTGACCAGCACGATAAACATGAAAGGTTTTTGCAAAGTTTGACCACAGAAATCACGTTCAGAAATCACATCCCACAGAATACTTTTTCAAATTCCTAAAAGCCCAAACAAAAGAACCAAACCTGTGCCCTTGCTTTGGGCTGGTTCTTATTTCACGGTAGTCACCTGGCAGCGCAGCAGGCTGGGAGACAACTTCCTCTGAAAACAGCTTTGGCAGAATGTTAGTAGAGAAGAAATAAAATTAAGATGAGGATAAGAGGTGCTTCAGACCCTTCTGGGCTGGAGCTGTGAACCCTTCCCATGGAATCAATCATAGCAGCTCTGGAGGGGACTGTCCTGCAGTGCAAGGGACACGTTAGTGATGTGCACACGTGTCTCCAGCTCTCTGCTCCCATCTGCCCAGTGCCTCTGGGCAGCCCCTGCTCACCTCCTGCTGTCATGTGTACTGGTCTGTGAGCGCAAGAAGTTCAGGTTGCTCTCAAATGGAGTCAGTATTCCAGCCCTGCCCTGCAGACTAGCACTCAGAATAAATGGGGACATTGCTTTTTGCTTCATTCTCCCTTCTGGAGGTACTTGTTAAAGGAGAAAATTCACTGAACCAGGATTTTATTGCAAACAGCTGAGAAATACAGTGTTTTCTACTCATTCCTGCTGCATGGGCTACTCATAAGCTCTTCATAAGCACTTCAGAGCCAAGACTCAGCATCTTGCCCTGCTGACACTGATGAGATATCTCTAACTGGTCTTTCCTCTGGCCTTTTTTCTGACTCATCCCTTCCTCTCCCCTAAAACACATACAGAGACAGTTATCTTGCTGCTCCAACCACCACGCTCCTCCACAGGAACCACGGTGCATTTTTCTCCAGTGAAGGAAGTATTTCCAGCTGGTGAAAACGAGAGTAGTGCTGCCCACCAGCCCAGCAGCAGCCTGTGGGGAGGTAGACTTTCAAACAATCTGTGTAGCTTTGGAATTCAAACCCATGCACTGTGGTGGAACACATTAACCACCTCTTGGCAGCAGTTTCAAAGACGGCCATTTGCTCCACATTCCTTGGCAAAGGAGCAATGCTGAGAAGGTCCCTGGCTCTGTAAAGGCAAGGAGCTAGAACCCACAGGCTCCATCACCTAGAACCAGCTTTGGAGAGGACATCGTCACAAGGAGAAAGCTGCCTCTGCACAGACCAGAAATCACAAGTATTAGGGCTAATCTAGCCAGTGCGTCATGATGCCCTCTGACACTGTCTAGGGCTTTCATGTTTCAAGAAGCACCAAAAATTAGAGATACTATAGCTGATTACCTGTGATAGTGTATTTTGATTACCTTCACAGAGTAAGTTTATTCCCAGAATCAACCTTATTGCTCTCTGTAGCTTTCCTCTGAAGCTGTGGCCAAATGCAGCAGATGAAGCAGATCAAGAAGAAGAAGAAAAAAAAACCTCTTTTATTAGGGACTAAGCCAGTATCTTAGTGATATTTGAGCTATAATCAATACCTGAAGGGTTTGGAGCAAAGGTAGCTGCCTGCCCACTTCTGTCTCTCTGCTTTGACCTCACTGCCTCCACTTTACAAGGCTGGAAAACACGGACAGCGCCAGTTTGCATGGATGCTAAAGAACCTTATGGATACCAGCTGCTAAATAGCAACAAGACCCTCTATACCAAACTTCTCCTCCAATGGCCAGTGCCAGAAGTGACGGATATTTTTTTGATCATTATGACAGAACACCCCCCAGCAATATTTCCTGGGTGGTTCAGCAAATGATCCTGAAATTTAACAGAACTCCATTTAGTGCTTTTTTAAAAGGCTGGATAAAAGGTTGGCAAGGTAGCACAGAGCCAAATGGGCAGCTTTATGACAAGATGCTCAATGTGTGTCTCTGTCACTGTGTTCTGCTCCTTCATGACACTGCAACATTACAGAGAAGAAGTAAGGTCACCTCCTACTAATTAGAAGTAGCCAAAAGTGCAACTCTACTGAAGCATCTCAATGCAATTTCACAACTTCTCTGAGTTTGCAGTTTGATAAAATGTTCCAGCACTATCTAACCCATGCTCAGCTGTCCTCTTTGACTCCTCCATAAAGCAACCTATGAAAGATCAGAACTTCCTCACATGAGATGGAAGACAATCAATCTTAACTGTTCTTTCAAAGGATACTTTAAAGCATCTCACATTTGTCACCAATAGCATATAGGTCACTAAGCAGCCTCCATATATGAGTTCTGCCTGCAACTCTGCCTTTTTTAGTTAAGAATGTGATGTGTGATGATCTAACAACAAAATTAAACTTAACTATTTGGTAGACTCATTGCAAATGTTGATGTTGTATTAAGTCAAAACAATGGACCCAGTGGCACAGAAGAGATGTATAAAGGATTGCATTTGACCCAATAGGTCTCTGATGTTACTGAAAAGTGGCCTTAATATAAACAAATATAAAATGAAAAGAGGAAAAATCAACAGTTCCCCACAGTGGGATAGCTAGAACCTACTTTCAAGCAGTGATTCAATTTTCCAAAAGGGGTTCCTTGGGTTAAAGACTACATGGACTTCATTCTGGAAGCGCACTATAAAAATGTCACCTAGACACAAACATTTCTAAAATCCACAAGTCAAAGCAAACACCTCTTTCAAACACTCCAAAGGAACATAAAATTGCCAGAAGCAGCTAAACCCTTTAAAGACCTAAGTATATCCATTGTAGACCAATTTCGCCTTACTAACTTTGTATTTATTCAACAGTTTTGCCAGTAGTGTCACTATTTCTATAGGCGTGCATAATAACATGAAAATATCACAAAATTTGTGTCAGGATGGCAATTCAGAGACAGGAAGCCGTGAGGCCTTCAGTTTGCCAAAACTTTTGCATAAGAACAAGCACTGCACACATCTGTGTCTTTAACCCATCTGCCCATTTGTGACAAAGGACTCTCAGAACCTTCAAAGATTCTGGGATCCCTGGTCTTCTCTTCCAATGCATTTCACTATTTCCAAGTATGTAAACCAATTCAGAATATATCACTCAGTGAAATCTCATGTTAATAGTGCACACGCATTCACAGATCTTGTGTGTCCTGCTGCCTCCCAACAATGAGTGTATTTCTTTTCGCAAACCATGGTAGCCTGCAATCAGACTGTCAGAGGAGGGCATGTCACCAGAAGAGTGTGAAAACATCTAATTACATAAGGCCAGGTCCTCAGCTAATGCAAAGTGACAGAGCTCCCAGAAATCCACAGAGACACGAGGATGCAGATTAGCAGAGGTTTGGCTCATTATAATTGAATAGACCCGACTTCTAATTTTCCCATCTAGTGACAGATTGTTGGAATCCTGACCGTCGGAATCTCAGAGAGCAACAGAGAGTTGAAAGGAGATTGCATCAGAGAAAGTAAACTCCAGTTTGGCTAGAAGCATATTTACGATCCAGGAGTTTCAATTAGCTGTTGCCGAGTTATCACAAAAGTCTGTTGAGCAGATGTGCAATTAGAGTTTTTCTCATGTTGCTCTCTTGTGATTTGGGTTTTTTTCTTTTGGTTGGGGGGAGTTCATTTGGTATTTGGGTTTTTTTTTTTTTTGCAAGTGATGCTAGTTCTATTGAGGTCAGAGCTAATAATCTCAGAGAGGCAGAGAAAGCTCTTCCCACCATCACAACTCCAGCAGTGCAGAAGCAAAGAGGGACAAGCTCAGTAAGTGGGTAAAGTCTTTCTCATTTCTGGCCTCATCTTCATAAGAAGAAGAAGCTAGAAGAGCTGTCAGAATGAGCCTGCAAATTCAAGGCAGCTGGATTGCTTCATCCTCCTGGCGTGCACAAGAGGAGGGTTTCTCCTGATCCCTCCCCCTTGCTTAATGCATCACCTCTTCTGTGGTGGGGATGTGGTGTCAGGCAGAAGGGGAAGAAGGTTTAGCAGAGCTATTTCAGTTTAGGAGCGTGCAGTTCTGTCCTGTTTCATCCAGGATACGGGATATAGACAGCAATGGGAAAAGCTGCACTTGAGCCTCTTGTACTCACCTCCCTCACCACCACCATGACACCAGGGGACAGAGAACAAGGTGAAGGACAAGGTTATGATGTGGAATACTCCATGGCCTTCTTTTTGTCCCACATTCTTTGCTAATCAACCTGCCCATACAAAGGCAGATGAAGCCAGTGAAACTAAACTCTCCTAGTTCAACAGCTTTGGAACAAACCCAAAGATCAACTACTTGCCATGGGACCTCTTAGGCCTTTATGCAAAATGATGCTGGAACACAACATAAAAATTGGCAGAGATCTAATTTTTCCATATGATTCTGTTTCGATAAATGTTATATGTAATTATACTATGTTTTCACAGGTTCAGTACTTTTATTCTATTTTGTAAGATGCATATAATTATTGTTGGTCTAAGTTGAACTAATAACTTTATTTTCACAGTAAATTTATTATCCTTCTCTACTGCTGAGTTTCAATTAACTCAAAACATCTTGTAAATTGCCTTCTCTTTCTTTGCTTGTCTATTACTTATCCAGACTAAGCTTCATATTCCTCTTTCAGAGTGGTAAGTCATCCTTTGATTAATCACATTTTTATACTTACTGCTGCTGTCAGCCTTAAGGTGCTGTAACTTTGCAAACAAATGTAATATTGACAGATATCTCTACCATTTATTTAGGGATTAAATATTCTGGTTTAATGATGAACAGTGGATCTGCCATTTTCAAAATGAAACCTAAAACTATTAGGAAACTCTGATTTCAAGCTTTGTTATAAATCTGAAACCAATCCAAATTCATCCCAAAAACTTCTTCACCCCTAAGTTCTTTATTGGTATTTAAACAGAGGTGGTGTAAAATCTCTGCTTCTGGGTTTTGGGGTTTTTTTGTTCCCAGTAGGTACAAGATTGTGACCTTAGGTAGGTTCACACTGCTCTACAGAGAGATGTTCCAAAAAGTTTCAAAGCCATGTTTTTCTTTAGCTATTACTTACTTTGTTTAAATAGATGAAAATGTTTAGGTATTTTCAGCCTTGCAAGCTTCAAAGACTGCCAGCTTCCAAAATAACTCCTGTCATGTGAGAGAGTGTTAGCACGTGAAAGACTCTTGGCCCAGCTCAGCTGTCTTCATCATCAGGTAGTGATTTATTTCTCAAAGACTGTTTTTTAAATACGTTCTGGTTTGCAGAACGCTTTCCAAACAACATCTTTCACATTCCTTCCACAGCTCCTCTACTTGGGGAAAGAAAAAAGCCTAGCAATTTTAACGCTCTGAAGAATCAAGAAGTATATTCTTCTGCATATGAGTTGGATGAACACAATTTACCCAAAAGCCATGACTGAAAACAAATAAACCCACTATTAAAACAGTAACCACAGCCTGTACTGCCACCTATCCTTAGTTAATCTCTGCATTTTCTGCAGGCTCTTCTTCCACTTCTGAACGACAGGCTCTGTCCTGTAAACAGGTCTGTCCTTCAACGGGCATAATGGCCATGGACACCGGCTCTTGTATCAGCCTTGGGAGCCACACACTTGACCACAGGAGAACATCCTTAGGGCAGGTATTGGATGTTAGCTCTGCCTTTTGTCTTTTTGTCTTTTTCTGTCTTTTGTACATGGGGTCAAATATCAGCAGAATTAGCAAGTCTTTGGAGTAAAATCTGTGCTTTCTCCTCTTCCCTTCTAAATTCTATCATTTTATGCTATTTGTATTAAAATTTACATGGTTTATTATTATGTTTAACTCCTGAAGTAGTTTTACTCCAAGGAAAATAAAGCCTTTTTTTTCCAATTTGACTTGCCATACTATTTCGAATTTCTCCATCCTAGACTGTACAATATGCCTTATATCGTGTCAAAAAGCACATGTTCAGAAGCACAACTTGAAAAAGAAACTCCTCCTAAAGGCTAAATTGTGCAAGAGTAGCACTGAATCTGCAGTCCCCGTCCTTCTGGGTGGGAAGGTGCCAGGGGATGGATTTGCCTAAAGGGGCTAATACAAGCCCAGAGATTCACTGGACATGCTGGAAGTGGCTGCTGCAGCCCAGCAGCCCACAAGGCATGGAGGGAAGAGGCAGGAATGAAAGAGGGAAAACAGCAGGCTGAGAGATCCACGCTCAGGGCTCCTATAGAAACATGCTCTGTTGGATACAAACTTCAATAATTCCTGCTGTTTCATGGACTGCCTCTTGTAAGTACTCTAAGTGATGGGGCAAAAGAAAAGACGTCAGGAAGAGCTGCTGGTCAACCTGCTAGTTAGCCATGTGGGTTCTTCTCCACAAACATCACCGTCGTTATTCTTACAGTGGTAGTAAATCAGAAAACACATTAATGACACAAGGCCTATATCAAGATGTGGCACTGTCCCATCCTAAAACCTCGGAAAGATACTTGTGCTTTTATGTTTAAAGACCAGTTTAAATGTTGATCGTATGCCAAGTATTTCCTTCTAGTTTTCTTGCTTCAAAAGTCTTGTAGAAATAGTTTACCTTCATTAAAGGGCAATAACTGCAGCTACCTACAGTCAATATACCTAGAGAAGAGAAATAAATGTATTAAATTAGCTTTATGTAGTTACAGGTAGAAGGAGCTCTTCTTCTCCACAAAGATACCGATGATGTTCACCGACTTTCTTATCACCGGATTAGCAGGTTTCATGCTTAATTTCAGCAGAAAATAGACTGTGATCTGTCCCTTGAGGACCACTGGGCTATAGGTTAAGTGCTTGGAAAAAGTGGTCTGACCATATATAATGAAATTCAAACACAGAGATGACAGCTACAGGGAAAGTTACAGGGAACAACAGTAGGAAGGAAGTTAAAGTAGCTTTATTTATAGCTCACCATATCAAAAGAAAAGTGATAATATTGTACTTTGCAGGTATAATAATCAGAAAGTACCACAAAGCTTGGGAAACTCCTCCGTGGAGAGCTGCAGAAGTGAAGAATTAATTGTATTTATTTATTTTGAAGATAAAGGTCACAAGTGCAGTGATAAAGAGGCAAAATATTAAATTTGACATAAATCAATATAAAGGGAGTAAGAACACTGATAACTGTAACACGCTTAGGATACCAGAACCAAAGAGTAACGGCAAGTTGTACAAATGAGACTTTAACTTTAGCAAGGCCAAGTTTTAGAAGACAAACAGCTCAGTAGATACAGTTCTACAAGGGACATCATGGAAAAAAGAAAATAACAAAGCGAGTATATAAATTAGTGGCCAGAGCAAGTTGTCTCTGTGGGATTAGAGAGCCTAAAAATGATACTGAGGTTCCCATGTTCATCTCCCTCGAGGGGCCAGCCCACATAACACATGCCAGTGGACAAACTCTCTCAGAAGGCCACATAAGACAGGTGAGATCCCTCTCTTGCATTCAGCAACTTGTGTTTCCCTCCCCCAACTTCTCTCTCTCCGTTCTACCATCAGAATGATTCCTCTCCTCCCTATAGCAGCAAACTCCACTCCTTTCTCTGATCCTGTAACACGCTCCTCCAATGGAGGTGGAATCAAGCAGAGCTACAAAGTGGAAAGCCATCATCCACAGAGCAGAACGTTAAGTTTATCCAAAGCTGCAGTTCCAACTTCTGATGCTCAAAGGCACCAGTCGAGCTCCTTGAAATAGAACCTTTTCAAAATAATGTGAATAAGGATGTGGCTTTACAATACAGCTTGAGTCTGTTACCAAAGGAGCATTCTCACTTTTCCCATCGAGCCCAGCTGAGGGCATTCCCACTTTCATCCCTTTGCCTATGAAAATGTCCATCTCACCTTACAGAGAACTACTTCAAGCAGCTAAACTGGCAGGCGGCAAATCACTGGTCTGGCCACTCACCCACTGGGTTAACATATGATGGAGCAAGACAAGCAGGGTGCTGGAGCAGGGGAGAAATGGGACAACGGGAAGAGGAGCTGCCAAAGGAACAGGATTACCCCTCTCAGCAGCAAAGAGGTGTTGAGACTCATCTGTACTGTAAAATGACACCTCCAAAACAACATACTTGGGATGATTTTCACTGGCCTGATGATTTTTGAGACTTCAAGAAACACAACTTGCACCTCTCTGTCTCTTCCTTGAGGCAAATTCTTACTTAAAAACACTCACTTTAAACAGAAAATAGTTACTTAGAAGAAAAAGAAAAAAAAAATAATGCTGAGATTCACACCTATGACCCCAGGAACTCCAGATCTGAGGAAACTACCAGGCATTCTGAGACCTGGGAATAACTCAGAAGATCTATAGCAGAGACTGTGATTTAGATATGAGGAAGCAACGTGCTCTTTAGCACTTGAAGAGGACACTCTTCTTTTCAATGTTACAGTTTAACAGAACAGTGCCGAAAATAGTGTGTGAAATGTGGGCCTTTCATTTTGCAGACTATTAAAACTGGGAACCCGCTGTGTCAAGACTCTGCAAACAAAGATGAATTTAAAACACACACAGATAAAAGGGCTAAAGAAACCAGATGTGATTTGTTAAAGAACCTACTGAAACTTTGGAAGAAGGAAAGCAATAATGGAGAAGGTGATCTGATAAAGAAGGTGTTTACATCAGGAAGCAAACGCAAGGTTGTGCAAACCCCTACAAGACCAAAGACCTGCTCCCTGATTCTATTTTAATCAGACTCAGTAAAAGAAATGTCCTAGTGTTCAATTAAGTAATGGCATGACCTGCTTACAAAACAAGTCACCACTAATAAAAAGTGTTCAGAAGTAGGTCAAACAAAACACTAGTGACCTGTGGAGAAAAGGTCCTTCTCCATGCAACAGCTGGAATTCTGGTTGATTCAAAAAAATACTTTCCAACCTTCTGGAGCAAAAGGTAAAGATGTAATTAATCCAAAATGTGGGAATGTCTTGCCATTGGCACGAGTCTGTATTGCTAAAATCTCAGAGAACACTAGAACACCTTGCCGCACCATGAGGAAGCAGTGAGCTAGTAGCTAAGATAATAGCATTTTTTGAGGGACACACCTTTGGAAGCTGAGGAGGGTCAGGCTTCTCAAAATAGATGTTCTGCTTACCCCAGAAAGTAATTATGAGCTGATCAAAATTAGTTACTAAATTTGGATCTTTCAAGACGGAATGTAGAAGGAGCCATTAAGCACATTTTCTTGGATATACATAGTTTAATATTCTGGTTGTAAAATTAGTTCTTGTGTGGTCAAAGAGAACACTACAGCTGAGATACTACTACAATGAGGACAATGCAACACAAGGTCAAACAGGACATAAGGAAATACCTATCTTTTATCCAAAGGCCTGCAGCATACCACAAAGATAGCGGTTTTGATTGCCTGAGGATATTCTGTCCAGATGGTGTCCACCTGTATGATGTAGGAAATTACTTTGCTCTCAGATAAAATGTAGGTAAGATGATCCAGAAGATGCAAAGAAAAAAAAATAGTACTGACTGATGACAAAGTCTCTTTTAAGGACAGCAAGTGAGGATAATTTACTCCAGTTAGAGGCTGAATCATAGTGTTTACACTCTCTACATTTCAGACTTTAACTTTTAAAAGGGAACATCTCTGCAATTTACACAGCAGAAGGGACTGTCCAACCAGGCTACTGGTGGTCAGGGACATGAACAGCAGAAACCCAGAGAGTAGGTTATGAAGCAAAGTCTCTGTCCTGTGAAAATATATGGATATGCTTAAGTTAGGCATCAAAATAGCTCCATTGCTTTCCCAAGCAATGCAGGTCTTTCAGATCGTGTGTGAGGATGTGAAGTCAGACTCTGACTGTGCTAAAATTTACACACACACTTGGCTTAAACATGTAGACACCCCAGCTGAATTCAAAAGACCATGTGGGTTAATGTAGATCCTACTCTAATCATCTGGAGAGGAAGGGCTGCTGTTTTCTTAAAGAGAATGGCTTTTAAATTTTGTTCTATACTGTGTCACAGGAATTATTTGCATTGCTTCTGACACTGTATTATAGTTCTACTTGTCCAAAAAGCAAAAAGTTCGCAATAGTTTTTGCCATTACACAAAAAACAGATGGCAACTTTGGTTTGATTTTGTTTTAATTTAAAGAAAAAATGCTCCCAATGAAGAGATTATATAGGCCAGATATTAATCCACCAAAAACAGATGCAACCTCATCATAATGTAAATGCTAAGAACTTAGCATACAAAAAAGAATTATGGAATTATTTGCAGCAGGCATCTGTTTTAACTGTCAAGCACTCGACCTGACCAGACTTTGAAGACAGTATCGTGCTACCTTGAGTTCTGCTTTTTTGCTACATCACAAACCAGTGTAATCCAAAAAACAGATAAAACAGAAACAGAACTAAATTGTAAATCCATATGAAAGCAGGAGATGGACGGGAAAAAAAATTCTAAAAGGAAAAATAGCAGTTATATAAGCACATTTGTCTTCTCCTGGTGTATTCATTGTGAGCAGATCCTTCACCTTCATATAGAGGTGAATTACGTGATCCACCTAAGGTGAGTTAGATTTAACTTCAGCTCTGTGGCCAGTTCCAAGAAAGCATCACTATCAGGAAGGTATTTAAGAATATAACCTTAAAACTCATTGTGTTCAAAGAGCTCAAGTTCAGGCTCAAAGTGAAGCAGGAGTATACTAAACATAGATAGATTTCACAGGGTGTTTAAATGTCTTCAGTAATATAGGGAATGTGGCAGGAGGGATGGGGGGAATATTCCCCCGGGAAGAGGAAAGGTGGCCATTTCACATGGAGTGCTGGAGTTGCTCTTAGGAAATACCATAGACTGAAGTGGGAACCTGAGCGCCTACATTTACAACTTACAAATTAGATTATATGAATATGCCCCTGTAAAATAAAAACTTCAAAAATAAAAATATTCCATTATCTGATTTTAAGGTAGTAAAGAAAATACTAATAGCACAAATAGTACATAACAAAGTCTTGGGACAACTGACAGACACGCACTTATACTCACAGCAGCCAAAGCACCAGCCAGTTTCCCAGTAAAGCGAATGGAGCACCACAAACCCACCCAGGTCAGCCCAGTACTACAGTTACTATTAGTACTGGGCATGAGTCTAACAAGCACTGCCAGCATCCCAAGCATTTCCAGAAGAAATAGCATCTGGGCAAGCAGCCAGGCACCACCAGGCTTCTCTCAAACACTTTGCGAGGGTTGTTACACCATACAGTAAAGACTGAAATGTTGTAGAGCAAACCCTGCCCATTTCATCCCATAAGAAACACTTATGTCCATTATACTAGTAAGGTGATTCTGGCTTGGCACCCCAAGACGTGTCATCCTTACAGTTCCATAAGAAAATGGACAGCCATACATGTCCTGAATAGTCTACTTTCTACGCATCTACTTCCATTACAATTAACATCCCATTTTAATTATAACATAGTGAAATTTTTGGACAGATGATATTTTAACTTTTAAAAAAGGAATAGAATTATACTAATGAAGCAGAGCTAAGACACCATGTTGTGTTACTGAAACGGATGTTCCTCTATTCACTTCAGTAGGTGCTAGATCATCCTGATTATTCAACATGAAGCTGTGATCCTGTCAGTAAGTTTCACTCTGCACTGCAGCGTAATTTAATCATGTGCTCATTATCCATACCAGATGTGGTGTTAATATTGTGTTTCTCCTGTATCTGCTTGTGTTTAAGCACATTCTAGCCCACAGACTACAAATGTTATGAGGAGGAAGTTTATGTCTCTAAAGTTCTACAACCAACTACTGACATCCTGTCACCCTGAAGAAGACTTTTTTGGCACATCTGCCTCAAGCACTGCAGAAGCATTTATCAAACTACGAAATTCAGATGCATAAATAGTTCTTCCACAACAGCAGGTTCATCTGCTGGGGTGAAGAAAGGGAGTCCCCATAGTCCAGGCAATAACCTAGAAGGACTACCATAATCCTAGCTCTTTACTGTTTTGTGGCATTCTTTCAGCTTCCAACAACTTCTCCTTCACAACTAGCCCTTGGAGAGGACAGCCAGCTCCCACATCCTCCAACTGCATCCACAAGTAAGGATCTGGCCAAGGACCAAGAACATACTCAGAGTGCAGCATCTTCCACAACAATCTGCAGGCCACAGACAGCTGACCATGTTGGTTCTGCCCACTCAGTGGAAAATTAGTTTGAATGCTATCATGCCAACTAAGATGATACAAAGTTGTCCAGAGGGTTTTTATCTTAAGTGGGAAAGCTTTCACAAAACTTTTTTTTTTTACTATGGTAAAAATCACATCCATAACACAGAGAGCTGTTAACAAAGCTATTGACTAGCTTCAACTTCCCAATTATTTGTAAAGACCCCTTTCAGCTCTGAAAACACACTTAGGTTGCATACTTCAGAAGTTCTCTTCATCTGCCTCTGATTTGATTTTTAGATCAACCAATTCTGTCATTGATTTCTGTTACAGAAAACTAAGAGTACCCAAACTAACTATGTATCTCCTTGGTCAGGGCAGCACATAATTCTGTATATGCATTCGCTGTACCTTTTCATTTTTTAGAATTACTGCAGATTAAAAATCTTCATCATTTATAGTACAGTACAAAAATCTGTTTGCAGATCTACTATTTTCCTCTAAATGCCTTCCAACAACTTCTCATTTTGGCAATACCAACACCACCAGGCAGACTCTTCTTAGACAATAATTGGAAAATAAGACACTGTTGGCAGTAAAGCACAAACCAAAGGGGATGTTCAGAGGAAATAACATCAGAGGTTGGCAAGGTGGCAGATGCATTCACTGACTTGAACCAGATTCAGTCAACAAAAGTTTGCAATGTAAAGATCAAACTATGAAACTTCAATTCAAATAATTATTTCAGCCCTAATGTCTGGATGCATAACCTGGAAGCCCACCAGAAGCATAGACAGATGTCAAACCACCATTAAAAGCAGCACTTCAAGAAAATACTGGGAATTAAATGATGCAAGTTTATAACAACTCTAACACCTGTCAGCTGACAACTCAGTTGTCATAGAATCATAGAATCCTTTAGATCATTGAGTCCAGCCACTTCACCATCCCTATCTCCAGAGTAGTCTAGATAAGGAGATGGAAATGCCTGGGGTATGTTAGGAGCATTGGCCATGGCATATAAATTGTCAAGCAACTGAAAGAAAATCCATGATACTAGGGAATTTCTCCACTGAGGTAAACTACATGTGAAGAAAAAAAATGGCATAGAAAAACAGCTGAGAGTGGCTTTGTCCATGTCTTCATTCACGTCTGAAATACCTGAGAAACCTCAATAAAGGTGAGAATAACACACAGCCCAGCGGTCTCCAAGAATATCTTGCTAGAAATACTTTGCTCCAGAGACTCTTCAATACTCCTTGCAAATGCAAGAAAGAAAAAGGTAGAGTGAGAGATAGTTAAGTGCAGTATTATTTTCAGTGGATTAATTGCTCATTATTGCTGTCCATGGACCAGTGGCTTTTGGAGAACCACTGGTACAATTCCTTGGAGTTTGTGTAATTCTATTAATACCTGTTTTAAACTCTCTCCCCACAAGAAAGAAAAGAAACTGAGATGGAGGGAATGGGCAGAGATGGAACATAGTACCCCAGGGATCGGAGTTCAATTTGTTGTTCCACAGCAAATTTACTGCACAATCTCAGGGAAATCGTTACAGTCAGATGCTTAAAGGCATTGAGGTAATGCTTCCTGCAGGAAGGCTTCAGTGACCTGGGCAAAACCAAACATGTCTCTGCCTTGCAACATTTACACTGTAGATACACACTGGAGGAAACTGTAAGCCATTTCCAAATGTATTAGCAGAACCAAGACCAGGTTGGACGGGGCCTTGCACAACCTGGTCTAGTGGGAGGTGTCCCTCCCATGGCGGGAGGGGTGGAACTAGATGATCTTTAAGGTCCCCTCCAATCCAAATAATTCTAAAATTCTACGAATCACAGAAGTTGTAGTACCATGCAAGAACAAGCGTAACATCCAGATTAGAATATAGCAGTTCCTGCACTAGACCAACTCTTCTGCTTCTTCTAATGAAAACAAGAATGCTGGAAAGAGGCAGGCACACAGGCTGTGGGTACAAGTTGAATACCAAAATTAATTTTGTAGCTTTCTGGATTCTAGCCATTTATGGGTGCCACTGAATTGAGCCCTGGCTTCATTCCTCTCTGTTTGAGACGTTACTTACAAACACGAAAAGAGCAGCATTTTATAAACACTCTCTCATTTACACATGCAACATGAGGCCTTGGACCTTCAGAGCCTTACCCATACTTTGGTTTTAACTCCTGTTATATTTCACCATAACTCTCTTTCCAAATACAAGGAGTCCACGCTGGCTAACACTGAGAGGAAGGCGGCACAAGCTCCCCACTGCCCTTACAGTCAACACCTGTGCTGATGAGAAAAGCACAAGGAAAGCAGCAGCCATCAACAGGATCTTCCTCCACCTCTCAGCACAGATGAACTTTGGCACCACCCCAGTTCTGCAATGCCCGGAGCAAGTAAATTTTGCCTTATGCCAAAAGGAACTGTGCTAGGTATGGGGAGAGCAAAGAACTTCTGCTTCCCCACCAGAGGCAAGCATGCAGGCTCCCGCTCTGCTTTCTGAGCTGCTCTTCTTGCTCAGTCCTGGTGTTGCTCTTGCCCTCAGCCAGCTGCTCACATCAAACAACTGCAACATTAAAACTTGCTTCTCAAAACGTCAATGCATATGGCCAGGAGAAACCACAGGAAAGGAAAGAGTAAGGGGAAAAGTATTTGATTCCCTTCCATTCTTAGAGAGCCAACATACTACCTGCATACATGTTATCTTCTTGGCACAGCAAATGAACAACTTCCTATGATTAAATAAACAGAAACACAACTGACTCATACCGGCTTTTTATGCAGAGAACAGAATGCATTAAAATTAAGTAATCTCAAAATTATGAACTCTAAAGGGTATACTATGAAAATACTGGCTGGATAAATTGTTCATTATCCAAAATTTAGCCCACTCCTCAGTAAACAAACTGCTCTGCAGTAATTACTGTTCCAATGACAGTTTAGGATGTCAGGGACTAACAGTTATAGTTGGACTGCTGAGCATGCGCTCCAGAACAGAAAGCTGCGGCAAGTTTTAACACACAGATCCTTGCAAAATGTATCACAGGGAGCTCTTTTGCTTGTAAAACTCAAAACTCTGTTGTGACTTGCCATCAATCACTCCATTAGGCAATGAAACTCAACCAGTGAAAGATCCATGAAAACAGACTCAGAATAAATTAGTATTTTCCAGGGCAAAAACATATTTTACCTATCAAATTTGTTTCCACAGCAGTCCAGCCCCTAATCTGGCATGAGCTTTTCTAAAATTTCCCTTCACAGACTGGAAGTGAAAAGCGGAAGAGGATGCCGTGAACATGCTATTTCATCCTCTGTTTCAAAGCATCAGGCACCTCAAGTAACTTTACCACAAACCAACACAAATCCTGGCTTCAGCTGCTCTGTTCCAGCGTAGCTACCACAGAGCATGTGCTCAAACTTCTAGTGCCACTGTCTGTAAAGCAGTGCCTGGTGCGGCGCAGCTATTCCCACACAAGGGAACATTAGTTAATTTGCATTCACAGTTACCATATGAGGTGTGAGTTTCTGACAGTCCACACATTTTATATTTAAAGATTGTAAGAAATTAGTGTCATTATCTTTGATATAATAACAAAAGCAACTTACCAGCCCATCGCAATTGCTGATAGCGACTGAAGCGTTTGGCAGATCAGTGATATCCCCAACATAGAGACAATTCCCATAGAGAGGTTCAACGTGAGTCTCATCAGTGTCCTCCTGCCACTCAACTGTTGCTCCAGGGGCCACGAGCCTGGAGTTTGGCCGCAACCTGAAGTGAAACTCTCTTCCAAAAACAGTGACATTGTAAAATATTTGCTCATTTGCTGCTTCATGCTGGAAGTCCTCTGCAGCTCTCCTCAAGCGTGCTTTTGGTGGTCCAGACACCAAGTGGGATAGGAACCTGCCCTCTGAATCGGTGCTGGAAGGGATGACAAGGCTGTACTCCTCTATATTCCTCAGAACTGAGTCTTTACAGGGAGAAAGCAAGAGAGGAGAGAGACACTGGAACTAAACATATCCTGATGCCGCGGGATTTTTATTCCATTATTCATTAGCACAGCAGACACTTATATAAGGCAGATGGACACTACATGCTGTACAGACACTTCACGCTGTACAGACACTTCATTCACGGGCACGAAGTGTGCAGAGTTCATTCAAACTTGCCTTTTGCTCCCCAAAACAGCAGACGGCAGCAAGCGCCTCCCCACCCAGCAGGGACCCCACACTCCTGCCCATGCAGCGTGTCCCGCTACCCTTTGCCCACCCTGCCGGGACCCCGCATCCCTGCCGGGACCCCGCATCCCTGCCGAGACCCCGCATCCCTGCCGGGACCCCGCATCCCTGCCCACCCGGTCGGTGCCTGAGTCGCCGACTTTGGGGCTACCCGGGTGGCCATCGATGATGAGAGGGCGCTGACCCGCTGCGGGACTGCTCGGAGGGGCAGGGGTAAGGGCTCGCTTGGCAGCTGGCAAGCCTGCAAGGGAAAGGCACGTCCCTCAAACTATCCCCGGTGCGGCGGGGATGAGACGAGTGGAGGCGGGGACGCCACGGGCAGCGCTCGGCAGCGGTCTCAGCGGTTTCGGACCGCGGCGATGGCCGGGGCAGGAGGAGGAGGAGGAGGAAGATGAGCTGCCATGTGCTTCACCCCGCACGGGGAACTCCGGGCAGCGAGCGCTGCCGCCGGGGCTCGCCCCCTCCGCGGGACGGGCTGCGGGCACCGGCGCAGCGCTGTCACCGCCGGGCGGGCTCCCGCCTCCCTGCCCCGCCGGCTCCGCCGGCTCCGCGGGTTCCCCTGTCCCCCGTCCCCGCCTGCCGCTTGCAGGAAACAGCCGGAAACCCGGCAAAAGTAGCCGCAGAAGAAGTTGAAGGGGAGCGGGAAGCCGCGGGGCGACGAGCCGCGACTTCGGACGGGCGGGCTGCGAGGCGCCGGCCGCCGGCGGGTCAAAGCCGGCAGCCCGGGGGCGGCCGCGGCGTCCCGGCGGGAGACCTACCTCTGTCCCCGGGGCGGAGCAGGGCGCCGGCGGGCAGGGAGAGCGCGCAGCAGAGCAGGACGCAGGCGATGCCCGCGGGAGGGTCCATCGAGGCGGCCCCGGCCCGACGCGGGGGCCGGCGCCCGGGCTGCCCGCAGCCGGCCGAGCGCCGCGCCTCCCGCAGCCGGGGC
>JAVSBS010026942.1:6221-18139 GCA_033124195.1 Coracias cyanogaster | reverse complement strand
ATGCTTGCAGTTCCTGAGTTATAGGCACTGCTACAATATAATTCACCACTGCAATTGTTTGGCTTTCTGATGGGGAGCATCTGTGCCCAGGCACACCAGGTCCCTTACGTGCACACCAGGAGCTGCTCTGCTATGGAGCCCCAGAACGAAACACCTCAGAGCGATGCAGTGTCTTTCTGGCTTGAGCACTGTGTCCAAGGAGCTTTGCAACATTTTAGCAAGCAGACACTATCTGCTCCTGTTGCACTCGATGGGAATTGCTGCTGAAATTAATGAGCAGGAGAGGGACCGGGCGCTGAACCCAGCCTGCTGCAGCTGGTGCGGCTAATCGCAGGCACAGCAACAGGCAGGTAGCAATTTGGAGAAAACACAACTGGGAATCTTTCTTGTCTCATTTGCACTGACGTATCCATGTAATCAGGTCATTTTGGTCAGTTACTATTATTTCTCAGTGAAATTGCCACTCTCTGCTTCATGTGCCCAGTCTCTTCCCCAAACACTCCCCCAAGAGATAAGCAATTGTACAGCAGACAAGCGGAGGAAGTTTGTCAGTGGGTGACAACAGGACAATGTGAAATAGCAGGGTAGCTGAAGTTTCCAGTGCTTCCCCAAGTAACATGACAAATAATGAGTATTTGCTCCTCCACAGTGGCTCTGTGTTTGTATCACTGGTGGAGGTGTGGGAGTGGAAGCAGTGCAGGAGGCTCTGGGCTGGCTTGATCAAGAAGCCATCGTAGTGGTGGAAAGAAGCTGTTGAGCCATGGCCAGAAAAAATGGGAGTCCCTGAGATGTCTGTGTTGATTTGATGGGTTTAAGGTTCCAGAAGTGCGTTTGTACAGTGTACCTGTCAGTCTGCAAAGTTACCAGCTGCAGGGTGGGGGTGTGTATGTTCATGCATGAACATAAAGGGGCTATCAGTCTAGTCCTGGAGAATGGGAGTAAGGCAGGGACACACAACTCATGGTAAATTTTCTTTGTTTTTCATCTATTTGGCTTCTTTTTTCTTCCTTCTGCTCTCCAAGAAAATAAGCCCACTGGCTCGCATCTCCTACATGGTCACTCTCCGCAGACAATGCAGCAGTTTAATGCTACAGCCTGTCTTTGAGCACTCTTCCCTGAGGATTTGTTATGCTTTAGCTGTTTCTCCCTATGGAGCAGTATCCCGCAGTTTCTTTCTGCCCCCAGGAGGCTTGGTCTGCAGCTGGCTGCGTGCAGGTTACAAGGTTTTTTGAAGTCCTGTGCTTGCTGCTTGCATTAGCAGGAGAAAGTAAATATTCCCACTGCTCTTCAGCAATTCACGTCCTCGGGTGCTGTTAATGGCATAAACCATCTATCAGTCGGCAGCAGGCTACAGCGGGAATTGGCACATTTGAAAAACCCATGACATCCGATTAGAAAGCATCCACAAGCCAAGTAAACACTGGAAAAGAGCAAGGAGCAGGCAGCTCTGGGCTGAGCCTGCAGTCCCTTGCTGCATCCCCAAGGCTGGGCTTGCACAGTGCAGCTTTCCACTGGCCCTGCAGTCGAAACACTGTGGCAGTGCTATGTTCCCAAACAACCCTTCTGCTTTCCGTAGAATTTTGCCCTTAAACATCAAATGATGTTCTTTCCCATTTTATTTTTTTTTGTTTGTTTTATCTAAGTGGTTTTGCAACCCCCTGCATCGTTTTCAGCACAGCCCCTTACCCAGATCACAGTGTTGTTTCCTTCTCAAGACTTGCCACCCCTCTGTCCCCAAAGAGAAGTGCTTGCTGGGTGGTGATTGCAGTGCTTATACGATGTCTAGAGAATCAGCATCGTGTGAGAGGCCTGAAACACAGGTGAACTGTTTTGTTTTATTACATATTATGTTATTAGGTGCAGAATGGTATAGGCACACCAGTGTCAGCTGAAGCACTTGTAGGACTGGGGTCTGGGTTTAGTCCTGTCAAGCTTAGGGAATGTCTTTATCTGCATCCTGAGAGATGCTGCAGTGGAACACAAAATCCCTTTTTTACATCTTTTTACGTTCAGTAAATATGCTGGCTATTTGCTGTACTGGAGTGAGGAGACAAGGATTTTTCCTCATGTGCCTTGAGATCCTTTGCCATTGCTTGGTGTACTTAACGAAGCAGCTGGCAGGTTTGATGGGTGAGGCAGCAAGGAGGAGAAAGGGAGAGAACTTAAGCACAAATGAAATGCGAATATAATCTGCCTATTCAAAGAGGGATTTGCTGTCTCTTGCAGCATCCTCCTGAATGAGTAGTACTGAAAAGTCAAACCCAAACACACCCCAGACACGCAGCTCTGCACCCACAGCTCTTCAGCACAGCCTTTGCACCTAGGCATGTCCTGGGGAGTGCTGCCCGTGCAGCCAGCCTGGCTCCCCGTCCCTCACCACTGCCACCCTCTGCCCTGCATACACTAGGAAAGGGACCCCTGGGTGTTGCCAGGGCCCATGCAGCACACAGGAAGAAATCATCTCTTGGCTTTAGATTTTAAGAGGCCAAGGATTTTTTTTCTCCATCAATGTGCCTAAGTGTGCTGGGAAGAACTTGCTTTTACAAGTGAGAAACTGAATGAATATGTGCCCCTGACAGGACGAGCCCTGAGATGCAGAAGTTGTCTCATTCTTTCAGTGGATCCTGCTCCTGTTACATACCAGCAAATAGTTTTGACGCTCACATTTTATCTGACTGAGGCCCAGGTCTCCCAGGGAATGTTTCTGTCATCAGGTCCATCAGTTTGCCTTCAACCACTTCTCCAGTCACCTCAATAAAATGTCATGCTGATATGTCAGAAGGGCAGAGATCTCACACAGCCCTACAAGCTTTCAAAAATAACCAGCACATGTTGGCCAGCTCAGGGAAAAGTTCCAGCGTAACCTGTCTCCGAACACTGGGGCATTCATGGATGTGTAGGCAGGTAGCAAATGCTCCTGCCATGGGACGTGTTCCCACCAGTTTCACACAGTTCTGGGTACTGGGGACACAAATTACATGGATGGCAGAGGTGGTGGTCCCAGTGGTCCATGGCCCTCTGGTCCTAGCAGTCACAATAACAAAGTGAAGCAAATTTGATTCAAAAGCTTTCTGTGAATTCATGCAGAATAAGTCAAAAGATATCGATGCTAACAGGCACTAAGAAAAAGAAAGAAATCAAGATATTAATTATTTTTTGCCAGATCTCCTGTCATGTAAGTTAAAACATCTGCCCCTTCAAATTTCCACCACATTGTAAAAGTTTCCTGTGTGTAGCTGGGAGAAGCTGCTCTGGGCAGTGGTGGTTGTTTCCATGTGTTGTGTCTGAACTTGTCCCCTGCTCTTGGTAATGAACCAGAGGCTTTTGGTCTCAGCTTTGAAGCTTAGTGTCATTTGGGAACTTTTTCAGCAACAACACAATGCTTTAGGGAAAATATGCTTTTTTGGAATAGGAGTTAATGCATGGGGATTTTGGCGCAGCAAGTTCAATGTAAGAATGAATTTCACCTAGGCTCACGTAAGGAGATTTAAGTGTAGCAAGGCTTTATGTAAGAGTCATTGGGAAGGTGGCTGCAGACAACTTGCCCTGCCAGCTCATAAATTGGTTTTTTGTTGCAAAAAGGGCTACTAGTGGGGCCTGTTTATGATGAAAGTTTTTTTCTTTTTTTTTTTGAGATCCTTTCATCTTTGGAGGTAAACCATCATTTTAAATTCTCTCAGTGGTAAATTTTCCATTGCAAGTAAACCGGCAAAGCATAGAAAAGGTTGTTTAGTTGGTTTCTTTTTATTTTTTCCTTAATAGAGAGCAATTTAAAACCGTGTGTGTCTGGGCTGTTGACTATTTTAGGAACTTTCACACAGTGTAACACTTTTAGCAAACTTTTGCCAAGTTTCTCACTGTGATGCTGCAAATTCTGAGCATCCTGGTGTCGAATGATCCTAAAACGTCTCTCACCTTGGCCTTGGGCTGCCAGGGCCAGGTGTGCTGGAGGCAGGCGAGCCTCAATACACCAGAGGGTGGTTGACCCATGCTGCAGGCACTGTCAGGCTCTGCCCTTGTGTGGGAGAGGCAGCTCAGAAGGTTGGGTATCTGTCTGCTCTTTAACATCAGCAGGAAAAGAAAGTATTGGTTACCATCTGCTTTTGGGGAATCTTATCAATGCTTATCAATATCCAAAGGGTGGGTGCCAAGAAGATGGGGCCAGACTCTTTTCAGTGGTGCCCAGCAACAGGACAAGTGGAAAGGGGCACAAACTGGAACCCGGGAGGTTCCATTTGAACATAAAAAAACTTCTTTGCTGTGAGGTTGCCAGAGCCTGGCCTAGGCTGCCCAGAGAGGTTGTGGAATCTCCTTCTCTGGAGAGATTCCAAACCCACCTGGACACGATCCTGTGTACCCTGCTCTGAGTGGCTGGTTGGAGCACAGGGGTTGGACGAGATGATGTCCAGAGAGATCAAACTGCTACCACTATGTGATGCGTGTGTCATGTCACAGGGCGTTACAAAAAGCCAAGGTTTCAGCATTGCACCTTTGTTCCCTAGCAGCGTTTCATGTATTTTGAGGCGTTTTAGGAGAGACTTTGCGAACCAGAGTAGTTCAGGTGAGACACTGAAGGTGAGCAGAGAAACACCTCTGCGGTTTTTAACGGCCCCAGGGGCACCGGCGGGGCTGTCCGTTTAGGGAAAAGGCAAATAAACGAAATGTTTAAAAAGACTTGTAAGGCCGGAAAGCGATGGAAGCCGCCGCTGAGGGCACACGGGGCGCGCCCGGGCCCGGCCGCGGCCTATGTGCTCAGGCGCGCGGCGGCCAACCGGCCTCTGCCGCCCCCTGCCGGCCGCGCCGCGCCACCGCCGGGCCCCGCCACCGGCCCCGGAGCTCCCCCCGCCGCCTCCGGAGCACGCCGGGCCCGGTACTGCGGAGGGGCAGACCCGTGTCCGGGGCGCAGGGGAGGGGGACGGGAGGTGTGTTACCCAGGCGGGAGCGCGGAGTCGCTGCTGGCGGGAATGGGGGAGCTCGGGATGGTTCGTGCCAGGGAGGTGGTAACGAAATGCTCCCGAACGCGATAGATCATGTCGGGTGGTTTCAGAGCGGGCTGTGGGCCCAGGGGCCTGTCCCTCGGGTGCTGTCAGAGAATTCGTCTCCTCGCTGGCAGCTCCAGCTTGGCCGGCTGCTGTGAGCGGTGGGAGTTTGTGTGGTCCAACCGTGTGGTCCCACACACAAGCTAGACCAAACGAATGAACAAACTTAGAGAAACGAGCTTCCTTCAGAAGTCCTCCCTCATGGGTTCCTCGATTAGTCCCAGCTCCTGCCAGTGAAACAAGCTCTCCATCATTTCATCCTGTGCAGAGGTGTCAGGGCCCCTCATCCTTCCCTTCAGGACTCTGCTAACTGGGGCAAAGACCAGGACACCCTGCGTCCCTGGCTTTAGAATTACTCTCAAATACCCAGGAAGCCCCTCAACATAAGGATGCTGAGTCCTGTTGGTAGGATGTGCTGGGTCCCAGCCCTGGTGTCCCTTTCCCCAGGTGCCTTCGGTGGGTAACTGAGCAGCCTCATGCAGTGAAGCTGTGTCAGCTCCTGCTGGCTTCTCACCCGCTGCCAGCAGGCAGGAGAACACGGGGGTGTTTGCAGACAAGCTGTGGTGCACCCTCTGCTCAGGATGCTCAGCTCCAACCTTGGCTTTGCTTCCCAGCTGTCGCCCCATACACAGGGGCAGGAACAGCCTTTTTTGTTCTGCCTTTGCACAGTGCTTAGCAACGCGCTGGCCCTGGGCTAGGAGTGGTGCTTCTAGGGACTTCTGCAACACAGATAATAACGATTATTAAAACAGGCTTGGGAAATGAAGGCTGAGGTAACTCGGGAACACATCTGACAATTAGGATGAAGCATGAAAGGTAGAGCGTTTCTCTACTGCTAACTTGTTCTCCGTAGGGTATGTTGTGTGTATATATCTTAAGTGGTTCATACACTAGTCTAATATTTCCCTACTGCATGTATTCTAGAAAATAAAAATCACAAGGGTTCCCAGAGCAAAACTAATGGTATTTGTCTGTATTTCTGAATTATTTTTTTTTAACTCACAAAAAAGAGAACCTTCTGAAACCCAAGAAAAGAAGTGGGGGTAAGGATGGTTCAAGTCAGCTGTGACAGCTGGAAAACTTACAAGTATCTGAAATAATTAATAATTTCTATCTTGTAAATCTTTGGGATCTATTTTTTGCAATTTTCTTTGCTGGCAGCAGCTGTCTTGAAATTACCATGGTTTCAGAGATATCCATCACTTGGCAGTGTGTCAGCATGACCTTCTTTCTCCTTCCTCCATTCTTCCATGGAGCTCACTAAATGTCTCTTAAAAAAATTCTGTCCGAGTTACCAGTTCTGTCCAATTACTCTCCTTCTACTGCTCTCTTGTTTGAAGAGGACAGAAAAACAAGTCCTGGGATAGAAAAATGTGAGCTATCGCTTCAGCAGCTTTCTGCTCATATTTTTTGCATCCATGTGGCAATGGCATTAAGATGGAGCACTTAGGCATGTAATAATCTTCCAGCTCAGAGAAGGACAAGATAAATCCTATGAACAGGAAAGATTTCTTATTTAAATGGTGTGGTTGTTGAGATCTGGAGTTCATATATGTACAGATTTTTATATGTGTACCTTTAGTCAATGCAGGTAAGCAGCATCAGAGCAGGAATCTTTCCAGGCAGGGATCAAACAGTGACTATCCTCTATGCCTTGGAAATAGGACACAAAGAAAACCTCAACAGAAGAATCAAGGAGATGCAGATACCTATTTTCGACATATGCAGAGCAGATTTGAATGTGGAACTTGGGGATTAATAAGAGAGCAGGTTAAATGTTGCCTAGTATTAGAGTTTAATTTGGTTCTGTTTCTCTTTTGGTACAAAGCTAATGTTCAAGACGGTAGAGGTATAAACACTGAAAAAATAGGAGCAAAAACTGGGTATCCCACTGAGGCTGCATTTGCAATGGATTGATGTCCCTTTTTTTTGGTTGCTCTCCAAGGTGGTATGGTGATGTCACGCTGTGCTAGGGTGACTTGGTTTTCTAGGACAGTTAATTGCTTTTCAAGATTGCATCACTTAATTCACACGAGAACATACTTCTTAATTTGCTGTGCATTTGTATTGCTTCTGTTCTGTACCAGTTTTGTTTCTGCGTACATATTCCTTACCAGAGGGACAGACTCATGCACTGCCATGTTTCTGGTCAGGCTCTATAGGCACAGCACAAGTTTCAAGATAAGATACTTGAGTCATGCAAGTAAAATTCTAAGGTACTGGGTAAAACAAAGAACGGAAAAGCTTGAGGCTTTTCATGACTGCTGCTACAGATACTACTTTTAGCTGGTAAATGTCACCCACCTCTGCACCAAAATACAATCCAGGTAGCTCATGGAGGGCCTTTAATCCACACACACAAAAAAGTTAATATGCTTTAAAAGTGTCTTGAGACTTTTTGTAATTTATGATCTTCATAATTCATGCATTCACAAAAGTGACTCCTCCTTGATATGGTAATAATTTAGTATTGCTGTTTTACCAAATACTTTAGAAGGGGAAAAACATTGAACAGGAAACACTTTTTGACTGTTTGCTTACCCTGCCCTTCCACCCCCAATCTGCAAAATTATAAGTTCACGAGAAGCACTGCATGTCTACACAGGCTTCAGCAGGCAAACCTGAGCTTCCCCTCTGTTCTGAGTTGACCAGCTGTGAACTAGAAAACTTTTGACAGCTTATTAGTCCAGGGCTGCACTGTGCTACTGAAGTTGTGTGACTTCTCGTTCAGCTGGCTTGCCTTTAGCAAACGTGGAATGCGAGCAAAACAAGCTCAGATATGTCTGCTCAGCCCAACACACACAGATCCACAGCCCCTGAGAGTGGGAATTTAGACTGGAATTTAGTGGGCATTTAGATTATTCAAGTTCAAAGTCACAATCCTGGAAAGCCCCCTCAGTTTTAGGAGGAGGCTCTATTCTGTATAACAAAGTTATTCTACTTCAACCATGTATGCGGATGACTCAGTCTGAGCGAGATCCAATACGCGTTCCTTTACCAAACCACTGGAAGGCTTCGTTTAGCAGGTGTTTTAGAGCATGGCTAACAGGTAGTGACATGACCTACTCGTGCCCCTTGGTGCTTCCTCCCTGCCTTATAAAAGCTTAGGGCAAACAATTCTTTTCTCTTGTGGGGAAGGTTGAAACCTGTATTTCCTACCTCCCAACAGGCTGCTCAGACTGGCAGGATGATCCAGGTGGATAGATTCCACCCTCTCTATTAATAATAAAAGCATCTGAGATTCTTTAACATCATGACTGCTGCTATACTGCTTTGGTTTGTCACCATGAGAAGTGTTCCACCATCTGCTTCAGAACTATGATGAATTTCTAGTAGTCAATTGACAGCTAAAAGCCAGAAGCAGATTACAAATGGTGTCAGGATTAGATTCCTAGTTCTACAAGAACAAAGCTTTTAAAATGTGTCCTTTCAAAATGTGACTTTTGATGTGGCTGCACAGAACACAGCATAGTGAGGCTCAGATCACTGCAGTTCTTTGCATGACCTTAAGGAAAAAAATAAAGCAAGTACAGTATGATTCTTGTTGTTTTGCACCCCTTGACAAGCATTAATTCTATAGAATTAATTGGATTTATATGAAACTAGTAAATTCTAGTCTAGTCACAGGTAAGTTCTAAAGTGGGAGCTACTCTGAAAAATTAAGACCCTACTTAGTTCAGTGTTAGATCCCATCTGGACCTAGGGTGTGGAAGCTGGGACTCGTGCAAAGATGCGTGAAATGCTCCCAGTCCAATGTCAAGTAAGAAAAGGAGCCCTTACTGTTAGGCTCAATATCTACTAAAAATAAGAAATTATTTGTAAATGCCTTTTATTAACAATATTTTTCAAACATCTTAGTTCACAAGTACAGTGCAGAAGCTTCATCCTTTGTAAAAGATATTTCTTGTCACAAATTACAAAGTTTGAGGATTAACACAAAGTACCTGTCTGCACAGATCTGTAACTATTTTCCCCTAAAGCATAAGCAAAACATTTTTTGTATAAAAATTCACAGAAGCACTAGAAAATTATTTTTCAGCTGTTTCTTACTGTTGGTTTCAATACAAAGTGAAAACACCCAGATATTCTTCAGCAGTATGGTCAGTAGTCTTTGCATTGCATCTACTGCTTGGTTTCTGTTTCCATCTGAGCTTCTTGAGATTCTTCAGCTTCAGAAAGCTTTTCATCATCTGAAATTCAGTATCACTGTTAGTCAAACATGCTTTGTTATATTTACGGTCTATATTGCAGAGCTGTGGCCCACTTAAGTATTTTATGTTGATTGCCAGACATGTGTAGTTGAATACCTCACTATACAAAATGCTATGATCAAACAAAACAAAATCCTTCACGGTTTTTAAGGCTGTTATCTGTAATAGCAATTACAGGAAACATGGGGTAAACCCTATAGTATCAATTTAAGCAAACAGTACTGGATGGCTTCAAATTACATGCATTCTTTGCCTATTAATGGTTGATCTCAGACTGAAGCTGTGCCTCCCACTAAACTGTAACTTCACAAAATTCTAGAAGCCAAAAGGTAGTCTATACATTCATGTGAAGCCGTATTTAGAGACTAATACTTAAGCAAACATCAGTAACGTAATAACAATAACCTTCTGCTAAAGTGCACCTAGGATTAACAGTTCATTCTGCTTAAGAAGATCTAGACGGCCTTAGAGAATGAAAGTCTGCTCTTATGGCCATCTCAGCATGTTAATCAGGTCACGCTCCAAGGCTATATCAGTTATTCTGTCTTGGAAAGACAAGGCAAAAATCCAGCAAATAACAATATTATCCATATTGGACCATGAAAAGTAAGCACTGATTTGAAAATATTAAGTATTTGTATGTCAAAAGATGAGTATGACTACTTTGCTCGTGTATGACAGTTTTAGTCCCTGCTCTGTTATTGACTCAGTCTGAGCAGAGAAGTCATTTAGCTTTCCTGCGTTACAATTTGTTTTTCATAAAGTCTCAAATAATGCTGCAATGGCAGTGACATGTTCAAAACTACTGAAACAGGACTTACACAAATAAATTTGGAAACTATGCACAAGAATGCTTTTCTGTATGAAATATTTTTTTCTCTTTGAAAAAAAACAACCTCAAATTGTTATACTCCATCTCCACATTTTAAAGAGGTCTGATGCCTACAGATTAATCTGAAGCCACTCAGGAAATGACATGGTGGCTACCCTGTAGAAGAAAAAAAATTTCTGAGCAGTCTCAGGCTCTGGATTACTACGGGAGAAAAAAATTGCTGTGATGCAAGAGGTTACCAGCTTCAATTGCACATCGCTAGCGCACTGCTGGAAGCTGTTGACTCCTTTTGATCTGCTGAAACCCAGCCCAGCTATACAGGTATTACCTACGAACACCACTTACTTTCCAGGGTTTGCTGAAGTTCATGGATAGTGCTCAAGAGAACATGAAACTGCTTTCTTCTCAGCTCCAACTGGAACGATAAAATATCTATTTCAGGAAACAGACTGCACATAGAGCCAAACGACCCATAGCAGACTCTCCATTATGTTCCTAATAAATAATTATAGAACAATCTCTGTGAAGAACCTACCTTATCTTCAACGTTTTCTTTAATGTGAGAAAGATGTTGGAGTTCTTTTCCCAAAGCTTCTAGCTGCCTGGAAAGAAATTGCCATTGTGTTATTAAAAAGTTCTGTGAAATTCTTGCAAAACGGATTTGAATGAAGTAGAGGAAAAAAAAATTAAATAGACACATAGGTAAACAAAGCATAACAAATGAAATGATATTAAGAGATATAAATGTTAAATTGTTATACACTTGTAATTCCAGGACTTTTAGAGAAAACAAGGCCTCCAAGCTTGAATACACTTGTACACTGGGCATTGGGACTGTAACCATTCAGTCCTGCCCCAAACATGTTATTTATCTGATCATACAATGAAAGTTGGGTTACTTTAAACATTCATGGCATTTTCACAGGCTTTGCTACTTCACAGATATCTTTATGTTGCCATGAGTAGATTAAATAAAAAACATAGTATCAGCAAGGAGAATAGATTTGATAAACCTAAATACCCAACACGCAAACATGACAAGTGTCAGACGCAACTGGCCAAACACAGTCAAGGACCTTACCTCTGACAAGGGCCTGCCCAGACACAGCACTGGATAACATGCAGACTTTACAGTGGGTGTATGTAGAATAATCCACATTTGATGCAGCTACATGATACAGTTCATGCCTCAGCACACAGAATTTAACACTGTGAACTATATATATACTCATTTCCTTCTCAAATGTCAGGTTTTTTTATTTTAATTGATTGCCTCTGGCATTAAGAGATAAGGAAACAGCTACAATCATCATTATTTTTCATATCCTTTTGAAGTACATCATCTTTCAACACCTCTTTGGGATCTTTCCACAAGCATTTGACTGTTTTCTGTTCTTACTTGGACCCACCATGTACCCCCAGAAGCCTTTCTGAGGTAAGGCAAAGAGTGACAGGTACCATAATGTACATTAGCTTTCAAATGAGGATGGAGCATCAACACTTGCACTCAAACCTCCCGTTTGGCCCTTCTAGTTTTCCTCTAATGCCTACCATAATTTATGCTCCATGCAATAAGAACAATCTGTTTCCTTATAGGAAAAGGGGATTGCGGCTGACCATCCCTGATTAATTAGCAGGCAGAGGTATATAGGGGTCAGCAAGGAAAGAAAACTTTGTTTTCTGGAGCACTGACAGCTGCTGCAAATAGTCTGAGTAGGGAACCACAAAAAGGCCTCCAGTCCTAAGTAACTCACAATGCTTGGGGAAAAAGGTCTTGTTTAATGCTACCTGGGGGTGGTGTCCTTTTTTTTTTTTTTTTTGTTTTTTTTTTGTTTT
>JAVSBS010026941.1:16567-57002 GCA_033124195.1 Coracias cyanogaster | reverse complement strand
GTCGCGGTTGCTCTGGAGTAAAACAGAACGGCCCCCCCCCACCCCCCTCCTTTTCCCCAGCTTTATAGCTGAGCTGACATCATATGGCCTGGAATATCCCTTTGGTCAGTTCGGGTCAGCTGTCCTGGTTGTGTCCCCTCCCAAGATCTTACCCACCCCATCCCACTGGGGGGTGAATGTTGGGAAGAGCCTTGGTGCTGTGTGAGCACTGCTCAGGAGCAGTCACAACACGGGTGTGTTATGAACACCCTTCTAGCTCCCAGCAACAAACACTGCTGCTATGTGGAAAACCAGCTCAGCCAGACCCACTACAGCAGTTTAATGAGCCTGTCTCTGACAAGCTTATGATTCTAAAATGTCTCAGCAGCATTCGCTTAAGAAAGAGTGCATTTGGGAGATCAATACTTTTGCCTGTTGACCTTGCTGAACAGAAACCAATGCATGTACAAAGTCAGCTCAGATGTGATTGTAAAGACTACCAGGCCATCACACAGAGAGAGGACTGCCTAATTAAGCAAGCTATCTTTGTATCTCTAAGGTGTGCCATTAAGAACTGCACCTCACCTTGCTTACACAGGGGTTGTGATACCTCAAGCCCTGCAATGATAATCTGTGTTATGTTTTAGCCAATTTATGTTGATCATGCAAAGTTAGGGGTACTTTAGCTATTAAATATTTTATTCCTTGTCCACAATGGGGTACTAACCAAGTGAAGATGACAGCTGTTCCCTGCTCAGGGAATTCTCCTGCAGCCCCCAGGCTCCCTGCAGAGAAAGCACTAATGTATGACAAACCTTTGCCAGCATTTGACACCTTGATATTGTTTCCTGGCCTGTATCCTTATATAGATCACATTGTCAGCTTTCCTGATAGAGTTGGAAATGCTATTTTATTCAACTGCATAAGGGAGAGAGAAATCCATTAGCATTCGTAGCCTGTCAGTGAAGATTGTGTCACTAGCTAGTATAAACTGCAAATGTGCCAGATTGCTCAGCAGAAACTGAAGTGGCAGGAGACTGCAGGTAATAGGGTCACATGAAACTTATCCTCTTTATTCCACACAGAAAGCTGCTTCCCTTCAGGAAAACTCACAAAACACACACCTTTCACAGCAATCATTGAAAGCATTGGAAAAGGTTGTGATGAAATAGAGCAAAGTACAGTGCTTTAGCTAAACTCTCAAAGGGAACTTAGGCACCTTTTAAAAACCAAAATGCCCAATACATCAAAACATTGAAAGGGGCTGCTTCCCTCAGTACATGCACTTCTGCTGAACCATGTAACATCCAAGAGCTGCATTACATCAAGTCCAAGAGTTAGATTCACAAGTAATTAGAAATTAGTTATTTTATTTATTATGCACTCCAAATGAGTCTGGTTCCATGTTTTCCATAACTCTGATTTTAAGTAGCTGAATATTAGTCACATTAAAAGGAATGTAATTTTAACTTTTGTCTTATCAGAGTCCCAGGAGTTTTACTGATTTGTTTTTCAGAGTCCCAGTAAAGGACTTTCACTCAGTCAGATTTGCAAAAATTCAGAATTAGTTATTTTATTGAGAGCGACAGAACAAATTTGAGATTGTCATTACAATATTCACTAACTACAATAGCACTACTAATTCAGGTTAATACTGCTGGTAGGAATAGTAGTAATACAACAACCTGGGGTCAGCATTCACCAGAGGGTGAAAGGTTCAGTGCTTACCCTTAGAGGCATCCCTGTCTGCAGTGGAGGAAGAGAACACAGCCCATCAACTGATCTGTCAGATGTTGAGATTCTTCCCTGTTTTGCTGGTTCAGCCATCATCATCATTTTATGCTGCCATCAGTTGCCTCATCACACAGGCTAATACTGAACTCAGCAACATCCCCTCAGAAGTCTTCTTTCAAACAATCCTGCCATAGGGTCCTGGGGGACCAGCTCCTCTGCTACCCACTGTGGTGCCAGCATCACCTGCTAGATACAACAGACAGAGATGGCTCCCTCAGTGGCCCTTCACATGGAAGAACATCACCCAGAGAGCTCAGCAAGATACAGTCAGCCCCAACAGGAAGCTCCTCTAACTGATCCTGATTGATATAGCTCTGGCCTCGCCCACCACCCCAACCACGACCACCTGGTGAGGGCATAGACACAGAGACATAGGTGGGCCAGGTTCTGCCTCTGGAACATGCAGCCAATAGAAAAAACAAAATATTCTGCTAGGTTGTGACTCATTCACAGGTCAACTCCAACTTAGGACCCACAGCTCAGGCATGAGCACTTCATTCCACTTCCCTCTGGTGATGTGTGGTATGATGTGGGTGGAGAGACAAGTGCTGTAGTCATACCTGTTTAGCATGATCTCTATAATCTTCATTAGCATATGCAGAGATGTCAACTTGAATATGCATTTCACAGCTAATGAGGCAAAGGGTAACTATTAGATATCTTAGATATCTATTAGATATTAGATATCTTGTTTTCTTAGAAGCAAATAAACTATGCAGGTTCCTGTTATTTTGTTGTCCTTGCTGGCCAGAAGCAGGGCTGTACTGCCTCTGCAAGGCCTTCTCTGTCTTTGCATCCTGTGATAGCCAGGCAAGTCTCCACTCCCCTAGACTGTACTGGAGATAGCAAGGCCTCTTTGAGCACAGAGGATCCCACCTCGTTATTCAAATATCACAACGCTTGAAGATGAAGAATAGTTTGTTTTGCCCACCTTGTCTTGCTCATGAGATCAAAATTCTAGCTTCCCCATACATGAGATGAAGTAAAGATTTCAGCTGGGCTCTTCTGGTTTTTTGAGAAAGTTCTTGGATATTTGAGCAGCTGGAGTACTGGAGTAGGTGCCTTTCTCTGTTTTTTTCACCAGTGGAACTATTCTGCTTTGCACTAGTTTTTCAAGTATCTGATAGGCAGTAGTATAAAAGAAAGACCAACTACGTAGCTTGGCAGAAAAGGCTATAGGAGAGTCAGGCTCAAATCCTTTCTCTGGCGATCAGTCAGTTACAAAAAGTGAAGCAGCTTCAGCGAGACCAACTGGCAGAGATCTGCCTGAGACTATTTTAATAGTCTACTGTGAAAACTTTTCTGAGTAATAGCAGGGCACAAATCTGTACGACAGATCTCCAAAGAGGAAATTTAGACCAATTTCTTTTGTTTCAGATGACTGTGGAATTGGCCACTGAAATGCTTGTTAAAAGGCTGCCAATACCCTTTGATATTTTGAGAAAGAAAAGGCATCATATTCACTACTGTGAATCCTAAATGTGAAAGGCATTCCTCCATCCCCTGCTAGGTGATCATTCCCTTTGGGGATTATCCCACAGTACTTCCTACAATTTCCTCAGGATTTCTCATAGAACATGGTTCTATCTGCTTGACTTACTGTTAGTCAATACCTAACCAAGTTTGTGCATGTACAGAAAGCATATACCATGCACCACTATGTGAGATTTATTTGTTTCTACTGTGTCCAGCATCAGTTTCATACCTCTGGATTGCAGTCATTCTGAGCTGCTCTTGAGTTTGAAAGCCATACAAGACTTTTTAAATACAAAGTGCTTAACCTGGATGTGGGAATTCCACTATCCATTGGTAAACCTAGAAGTTGTTCTTGCAATTGTTCTTGCAAATTGAATTCTTAACAGCCCATAATGAAATTCTTGGTATTGCAAGACATACTCCACTGGGTTCTTTCATAAATTAAACCTCTTTTTCCATGAAAGGAATGTTTAGATTTCAGAAAATATAATTAAAAGTGGGATTCTTGTACTGTTATTTTCTCGTGATGAGCATTCCAGTATGATTCTTCTGTGATGAAAGATGCATCTGTCCCTCTACAGTAGAATATAATTTTTGATTATTTGATTATTGCAGCTTTTAGGTTTCTCCAGCAGCCCACTAACGAGAATGTGAGTTCATTCATATAGCACACTTTTACAAATGCTAAGTTACATTAGGATGATATCATTATTAGGCATTTTATCCAAATCTGAGTAAAGACTTAGGAAGTATTAGTGGCAGCAACCTGCAACTGGCAAATCAGAATGCCTTTAAGGTGTACTAAACTCACTTCAGCTTGCATTGCCCCAAAGTTCACAATTCTTTTTCTGATATTAATACATTATCTTCAGTGTTTTATTTAACATTTGCCAAATCATAGTCCTGCCAAGCTAATGCTAATCATAGCTTAGTTTACCTACCTGTTCCTATGTACACGCGCAATTTCTCCTTCAGTTTGTCTCTCTCTTACAGACATACACAAAAATAAATACACAGACACATAAGCTTCACACACGGAATTTTACTAACAGTGGGTAGAAGTATAATTCTATATTAATGGCAAGCACACAATGCAAGTCACTGTCTACATGGTGCATCTTGTTAAAATCTCTGGCATGTTGTATATCCCTCCTGATTGATAGCTGAGTTCTCCTATCTGAGATGTGGTCAGGGCCAGCTTCTCCTTAGCCAAGATTCGACGGAGTTAATTTGCCCTACTGGAGAAACCCCAATGTGATGGTCCAAAACTGCTTAACAGCAAGGTGTTTCAACTTACACTTACACTATCAATACATAGATTAAGGCACAAGACTCCCTCCTAATGTTTTCTGTTGCTCACATTTCTATTTTAGCTACTCATTTAGACAAGTTCTCTACAATCTCCTAAATTTGAGCCCTAGTTTTATTTGGGTTAATCTCTTCAGTCTTCTCTGAGAGTTCAAAAATATTCTTTTCAGTCAGAACAAAGTTTCATTTTTCCAACAAAACCGAAACTGCCTCTTTCCCCTCTTTATTGATATAATTTTTAATTTTCTCCTTGCTCCTAATTCTGAAAGTAAGATTAGTAGTCCTTTTTTGTTGTGGGCTGACGAATGATTAGTACATTGTAAAATGAAAGAGATCCAAATTTTGGTAATTATGATAGCCCTCTCGAGCTAAATCTAATTAAATATATGGATGTTAAAGTACAGCCTTAGTGCTACTTTAAATACCTAAGTAAGTCCAAACTTAAGATTTCTAAAACCTTTTAATTTGATGCAAACTCTGGAGCCACTTAAGTTTTCCCTGTAGACAAACCAATTGTTTACTTGTGGCATGCTCATTTGTATTTTCAGAGTGCTTCACAGCATGGTGAGTGTTTAAAATTATTTCCCTTGGTATCAACCAATTAGGGGCTTTTCTATTGCCTCAGAGATAACTCAGTGCAGTAAGCATTCTCATACTAATCCATGTGAGCCTTGCACAAATCATCTGTATAATCCACCTAGTCTAGTTGTGGTATGTACCATTTTAGTGGTTAAAGCAGCCACCCTGATATTAGTTTGATCTTCAAGCAAAGAAAGGAATTGTAATTCTGTTGTCCCAAATCTAGGTTCTTTACCCGGTGTGCAAAAAACAAGCAACACACAGAGTCAAGATACTTGTTTTATTCCAGTTCTGTGCAGAACAGGGTGCCAGGTGATAGTTCACAAAGCTAGCAGCCTTTTTGAGAAATAAGCCAAGTCTTACATACGAAGTGACAATGAAGAAGAAACTACAATGAAGTTAACAATTGGTTAGCTATTGTCACTCCTAAATTTATATAAGAAAGTAGAAATTTACCATTCTCATATCTCCAGATGTCTGCTATCCTTGGTAGAGATTGGTTCAGGCCTTCCAAGGTTTGATGCTCCCCCTCCTTGTCACAGGTGTAGCCACCTACACAAGCTCACCTGGTTGCAAAACCTGGAATTTTTAACTGTTAACCCTTTTCTTTTGACAACAAATCCCAGCTTTGAGAGTTACAGATATGATTTATACATACTGTAAGTCTAATTCTTATGCTTCTTAATCACCTTCTAAAAGTTTTTTTCCTCTGATTCCTTTTTCTCTGTTTCTTTGATAAAGGGGTTGTCCTCTTCTCTGGTCATTGTTATTTGCTGAGGGTTCCCATTTCTTACTATTTGTTTGTATAAGTCAGTACATACAGCCACATAGTATCAAAATTACCACCACCAGAATGATAATCACAAACAATTGTTTCAACCAGTTTAGATTAGGTAACAAAGAGGTTAAAACATAATTGGCCCTGCAGTCTGGAAAAGAAACAAAAATGTGTAACCCTTGTCTCCAAGTCCTGGTGGAGGGGCTGGTTTGACTCATGTGTAGTGGATCCAAATGCTGATTCCTTCTACCTTCACTGCAGTGTAGGTGGTCAGCAGAACAATATAAGGCCCCTTCCATCTCTCTCTCAGCAGCTCATCTTTCCAGTTTCCATCTTTTCAAGACTCCAGGTTGAAAGTTGTACACCAAAGGAGCTCACTGTTTGAGATAAAGGGTGTTGTAAGGTTGTTGAAAGGGTGATAAAACATGTGAGAGAGATAACAAACAATTCCTTAGCATTCCTTCCCCCTTATTATGCATTTAATCACTTTGGGTTTCTAGACTTTTAGCTGGATATGGTTTCACACACACTATTTCAAAAGGACTCTCTCCCTCCCTGGCTCAGAGTGAGTCTAGTTCTCATCAAGGCAATTGGCAAAAGGTCTATCCATTTAAGTTGAGTTTCTTGAAACAATTTTGAGAGTTCCCTTTTAAGGGTTTGATTCATTGTCTATTTTCCTGCTTTTCCACTTTTTGCTTCACCTGCAGGTAGTTTCCTTTGGATCTTAAGGTTATTTGCACAGCAGGTCTGGCATCTTCTATTACATCTGCACTTGATTACATTTTTGGGCCTATAGCGTATCTCTCAGCACTGCTTATCATGGCATCAGATCCCATGTGATTTTCTCCATGTAGCTTCTTAAGGAGGACTTCCATCATTTTGGCTGTAGTGAGAACTTGCAAGCTTGAAGTTATTCACCATCCTTCCATATCCTTTGAACATTTCGGACTCTCCACCAATTGATCCTCCTTCTCTGAATACTGGGGAGGATTCATACTGATTTTTCTTCCAGGTATCAGTGTTCCTATTACCTCTTTGTGTATGGCAAGTCTTTTTGCAGCCAAGTCAGCCCTTCTATTTCCCTGAATTAATTCTCCCTGCCCTTTTTGATGGGCTCTGCAGTGGATTCTTTTTGGCTGTAACACTGCATGGAGGAATTTTAGGAGCTCTTGACCATAATTTATACAATTCCCCTGGGAATTTAGTAGTCCTTGATCTTTCAAAACAGCTACGTGAACATGTACAACGCCAAAGGTGTATTTAGAGTTGATATATACGTTAACTCTGCTTTGATCTTCTCCCTTGGTCCCCTTCACTCACTATCTGAATCTTCCAGCATAATTTATTCAGTGGTTTCTGATTGATCTTGTTCTCCTTTGTTTTCCCTACAGGGACATTCATTTTTCTAATGTCCCTCCTATCTGCAAATAGTACACTGATTCAGGGCCGGGGGGGGGTTCCCTTGAGCCTTTCTTGCTCCAGGGCTCCCTCTTCCTCTTCCCCCATGACCTCCTCTTTTGCCTTATCTAACACCATTCTCTTTTCCTTTGCAGTAAAAAAGGTATTCAACAGAGCCTGCATGTCCCCTCAGTTAAGGTTGTGAGTCAGCAGATCAGTTTCTAAGAGCTGATACATTCCTTCAGGATTCCCTCAGTATGAAGCAACAGACTGTTTCTAATTTAACAAATCCAAAGTAGTAAAAGGGTCATGCAAAAAGACTGGCAACATTCATCCCAAGTCTGTCTCAGCAGTGCCTGAATGCCCTCTAGTTCTACTTGAAATACAGCTAAAATCCTCACTTCTCATTTGTCCTTTTAAAATAATCTCTTTCTGAATTTTCCTGACTTTCTTTCCCTTTGGCCTCAGGATTACATGAGGGAGGGGAGGAAGGGACTTGCAACTGTACATCCTTGTGTTTATCACCCACACAACATACAGATATATGTTTCTTCTCCATTTTCTTCTTTTCCTCAACACAGGACATTAATGTATTTCTTAATCTACATAGTTTTCTTAATATTTGGGTCCTTATATAAAGTCATAAAGGTATCAACATAAGGCATTTCATCCCAATTTTCAAATCAGCAGCAGAACAACTTCAGTTGTCATATAGTATTAAATTGTAAAGACCCATTTTCTGGCCACTGTTGACCATCACTTAGTTTGTAATTTGGCCACCACAGATTACAATATCTTTTCACTTTTTCAGGAGTCATCAGGTTTCCCCTGAATCAGTTCCAATTATTTAAAATACACCCAAGAGGGCTACAGGGAGGAAGTATGGATTGGTTTGATCCCAATACAACCTATACCTTGTTCTCACACCTGGCTCTGACTTTCAATTTGTCAGCAAAGGTACCTGGTACCAAACATCCATGTGCAACATAGGAGAGCATAATACAGCTGTCCAGATACAGTTCACTGTCACAGGGTTGGAATTCCTGCCTAGGAGAAGAAAGCTGTTTTAATAGATTTCATTCTGCTTATGCAGGATAATGGGATAAATTATAAAAGGATGAACAGAAATAAGAGTTCTGGTATATTGTCCATATTAGGAACAATCTCTAATATGATATTCTCTGTCAGCTGAATTATAATAGAGTCCTGTTATTTTCTTTTTGTAAGGCAGAGGAGGTCTGGAATGAAAGTGCTGGGGGGAGCAAGACAGGAGACTCTTAACCTTGAAACTTTTCTGACTAATTTGCTTTTCACTCCTGGCTGCTCAACATTAGTGCAGTACAATTATGAAGATGTAAACATCACAAGGGCACATGGCACACAGCCTGTCACAACGAGTTAAACTTGAGTACTCAATTCCCTGAGCAACCATGGAGACAGAATGAGCTGCCTCATCAGGAATTCAGTTGTGTCAGTTTAGGGGGAGGTGAGGGTGGGAGGAGTTGATCCATCAAGCTCAGACATGACCCTAACCAACCTTCTGCTTTCTACTTTCATTCAAACAGTAGAAGTAGACCATAAATGGACTTGTCAAGTCCACAGTCAGATGACCTCTGCTAAGAGAGACCCTGAAAGATATTTCATCCTGTGCCCAAATACTCTTGAAATACTTATTTTCTCCAGTGCAAATGCTACAATTTTCTGTTTTAAAATGGCTGTCAATCACACAAAGAAGCAAAGTGGCTGAAGAGCAGAGCATTTAATTATTTTGTTTTCATATCACTAACAAACCTGAGTTGAGGTATACTGTGAGTTTCATGGCCCCCTAAACTCTGTGCATTTAGGGTCCTTCATCACCACGTTAACCTTGCTTCCCCTTTCCCCCTGACATAGTACAAAGATTTTTAACTGAAAGGATAGGCGATACTGATTAGTAAATTGAATCTAGACTTCCATATATATATATATGTGGAACAGAACTAAACTTTAGCTTCTGTATTCTATGATAAATTTCTAAATGGCCTCTTTTCCAGATCTGATGTACTAACAATTAATACCACATTTTTTGTGAATTACTTCTATGCTGTTACTTTTTTAAACTCTTGCTTTAGTACTGCTACCTCCAGCACTGGCCTACCTTGGTCGTGAACAGATGAACACAGTGGAAATATGACAAACACAGACATTACTAATGTAGCATTTCACAGAGCTGGTAGAGATTGAATAATGATTTACAAATACTTAGTGAAACCAAAATTAATTGCATTTTTAGGAAGAGTTTTCATTATCCCAAAGTTCAGCTGTTTCAGGTTTTAATGGAAAGAATCTCCTTCACTGGTTTTATAATGTGGAAATTGTGGATGTTTTAAAAATTCTTGATCAATGGGTATAGTAAGGACACTCACTGTTTTCTCTCTTAAAGAAACATGTGCAATCACTTGCATCTAATTTTTACTTATGTTTAATGAACTTTTTTTATTCAGAGCCCATAACATGTAACGGAGTGCTAAGAATCGTGACAGTGTGCTTTTACTCTTATTTCAGGCTTGTGATAATTTGCTGGAATGGTGTGCTTTGATGTTTCCCAGAAAAAGCATCCTCTATGCAACTTGCATTAAAATTCTGAAAAAATCCATTAGTAAATTGCACAAATATATTTTATAGTATCACTTTATAAAAATATGGGTGGTAGAAATATAAGCAAATAGTATCATCTAAATCTCCACCTCTTTCTAACTAACTGACTCATGACTGCTCAGCTAAACACTTTAGCCAGGAACTTAGTATACCTCATATCTCACATTCAAAGCAAAGAACAAGTTGGACTACAAATCAGCTTTTATATCCCATCACATTCTTATCATCACTCCACTTCCTTGGGGTTTAACATATTTTAAAATTCTCCCTTCCATACCAGGATTATCAACTTGCAATATATATGCTGTTCTTTGGGCTTATCTTGTTCTTTGTTCTTCTACTAATGTCATGACTTGTATGTGTAACTACACTCACTTTTATGTCTTTTGTGGTCACACCATTTACATGCTTATGCAAAATGCTTACACACTGTGCCTAGCTGTGCCATCACTGTTAAAAATAGAGAAAAGGACAAGTCCTTTGATAACATATTTTGGAAAATGAAGATGCTTAAGTAGTAATAGTACAATTGGAAGACAAAGATCAGAGACTCCCTACTTTTCAGAGGTATCACTCGGCTGTAAGATATAGTAAAGTTCCTTATTCTTTATTTTCTTGCTGTCCCTCCTACATTGCACAAGTTGAAATGGAGATATCATAAAACCCTTCATACTTTTGTTTTTAATCAGGTAGGCAACACATGCTTTTCTTTAAAAAAGAAATAATTAATTTAATATCCAGAGATTAAGGACCTTTTTTCTCATTTGTTGGATCAATAAAGGTATGCTGACCAGCAGGAGACAAAAGATCACCTCCTTTTAGAAAGACTCATCAGCTTAGATATCACTGTCTATTAATGTTGCTATATGGTTTTGAGATTGAAACTGCTGTCACATCTAATCAGCTTGAAATGAAGGTAGGGGAGTTTGCATCAGTATACTTGCATATCCTAATATTAAACAGAGGAATCTGAATCTCTTGTGTAAGGAGAGGAGGAGGGGGAAAAGGATATTGTTTGCTTTTCTTTGAAGTAAACTTACGCAAGTAAAAGGTGCTCTTAGGCTTTGAAAGATATGTATCAGTTTCCTAGGAAGAAAGCACAGAACTGTACATTTGTTATTGCAAAAACATTGTAAATGCTACTGACTACTGCCCAACCTCTCTCTAGTCCAGTTTTTTTCATGCAATGAAGGTTATCTTGTTCTTTAAATATATCCAGACGCAAAGGAAATTGCCAAACTAGCTATGGTTTATGTCAGTGCTTTGAATTTACTTGTGTCACCGCTCACTAACAACCTAACAGTAGCTGAGACCGGATCTCGAATAAACAAGTGGCAAAGAGCAGTTCATATGTTAATTCAGACCTGATTAGTTTATATTAGTCTTTGTGCTAGAACCCTTTGGGATTCATCTGTTTATAACTAAGAAAGGAAAAAGGAATGGACTAAGAGAATGGGGCTTTGCGAGGTGGTTTGGTTTAAAATTATGATTGTTGCTAATACTGGCTTCATGTTACTTAGCTAAGATTAATTCACTTTTCCTGAGGCCATTTACATTACAGGCTTAGTTCTGATGCTAAACGTCTCTCAAAACTTGTCTCTGGTTTGCAGAAATGACCCAGTATGTTATTCAAATTCAGCATGCTTCTTCATATTTATGGTTATCTCATTATCAAATGTCATCTAGCTAAAGATGTCAGTTTCAAGTCAAAAATAACATTCCTCCAGTGTTTGAAATATTCAATTTATAAGAATGCTTGTGTAATACTGAAAAAATGGTAATAAACGTATTTTCCGAATAAGTTTCTGAATTGTAATACAGTTCATCACAACACAGTTTACAAAAGAAATCCTTACTTACCCTGATACCTAAATAACTTCATTTTCAGACTCTAAGCAATCATACTGCATATTTAATTAGAATAGTATACAATTAATCAATAATTTGAAATAGAATGTAACAAGAGAGTTTTATAGAGTAACAAGATTCTGACTAAAATTCCACAGTACATTAAAAAGCTCTTGAAATTACATAGATATTTTAACATGTTTGCTTTTCAGATGAGTGAGTTTCAATTTTCATTATGCTTTTCAGTATTTTTCTTAGGATTAAAGAGCCAGGTCCAAACTTAGCCACTGGCATATAGTGGGGCCACTTCACTGATTTGATGCCAGGAATTAACCTAACTACAGGATGTTTATCACTGTTTAAATCAGATTTTGGTCTTCATATTCAGAAATTTGTAGGTATTTAAGAGGCAGTCTGTTTCCTGTTATTGTTATCACTCCTTTTCATGCCCTAATGATTGAAGGTTAGAATATTTCCAATACATTTTTTTATGTACAATATTTTAAATTTGCATATCATTTTTTTCATTTTAAAAGAGGGACTATCACTAGTTCTGAGATCCACATATTATTTAACACCTGCTTATTTTAACTTGTTTCTAGTTAAAATTTCTTTTGCCTTTGGTTACACCTATCTTTCTTTATCTTGGACCCAGGGATTACATACATACTTTATATTTTTGCTGCATGTCCAGTTTGCATGTTTTGATACAATGTGAAGAATCTGTCAATACACAATGATTCCTGTCATATATTTTCCTTTATTATGAGAGAGATCAAGTTCTGTATAGGATTTAATTTCCACCCATAAACACCTTCTTTTCTTTTGGCAATAAGTCCTACTTTTTTAATCTCTTAATATTTCTCCAGGTAAAATTCTTTCTATGTGAGTTATAAAGGTTTTCCTGGTGATACTAACAACAAAGTAATTTCAAACTCCATTCTCAGCTTGTTTACTGAGGCATCAATATGTATTTTTGTTGTAATAATATTTTTGTAAGAGGTGTGTTTCCTTTTTGAGTATGCTGAGTTCAAAAAGGAAGTTTCTGGGAAAGAAATTCTGTGCAGTAGATTACAGTTTCTTCTTACAGAAACTCCTTTATGAAACTTGTGAGTAATAATCAGTAGTAGATGGACTATGTCTTTGTTCCCTTTTAATGTGAATTATAATAGAAATAACTTCTTAAGATGTAGTATCTGAGTGTAATTATGAGGTTTTCAACATCAGCTATACCATTAGTGTAGCAGGTTTTGTTGATTTAGCATTTGCAGCCATGGAAAACTGTGCTAATAGTATGTATGAGAGAAAATCTAGATGCTACATTGACTTTTATTTATTTTAATATTCCATATTATCCACAGTAACATTTCCCTCTAGTCAAATCCTCATAGATTGAGTATAATTTAAAATTTATTTTATTTAAACAGAACAATCCTAGATCAGGAGTAACTGAACATTTTCAGACGAACCAGAAGTAGAACAGAGGGTTTGACTGGAGAATAAAAGAAATAAAATTTTAAAAACAAGCTATAAAATTAGAAGGGGTCTTGAGAGTAAAAAACTGTAAGGGCATAGGTCATACACACTCATGGCTAAAGAATAATGGTTGAGCAGTTTTAGCAAAGAGATACCATACTTCTGCAGATATCAAACTTCACTCTACTGCCAAAGCAGGAAAGACAAAAAAATTGTTAGTAAACAGTTGTAAATTCTCTCACTTTCTTTCTAGTCATATGTTTACCTAAAATCAAAAGGTTTGATGCCTTACTTCTGATTGTTTCCACATTCTTTTTGCTTTTCAAAAATATAGAATTAAAAAAACCAAATTTTCTCCTTTCTTTATAACCTCCCTACAATTCATCCTACTGTATTCAGAAAAGTTTCCATGACAAAAAACATGCATCATTTCAGCCTTGAAAGCTTGGGAAAGGAATTTTCATTTTGTGTTAGCAAATGTGCTTTGTTTGAAATAAAACCACTTTTTTCATCATGGACTTTTTCCCCTCTTTTCCGTTTGAAAGTGTCTCAGTGAGGATCATCATGGCATGGCAGAGAAATTTCAAATCCTAACAGTGCAGAAGTTTGGAAAAGAGAAAGTAGTTCTGCCTCTTTCATTTAATAAAATAAATCCTTTAGTCCCTTCAATTGTTTTCTTACCATAAATGAAAAGGCTTGTGTTCAGGAAAGTTCATCTGGCTTACATCACTACATCAGGGAAAGCCTGTTTGAAGCGTAATATCAAGTTTCTGAGGCTACTTAAGTTGCTTTAGGACAAAAAGTTTCTGCAATCCAAATAATCTTTAAAAATATAGTGTTATACATAAGCTAAATAACGCATTACAAATTTGACAACAATGTGACAAACCATTATTTGGAGTGCTCTGAAGTGTTCCAAAGTGTCCTTTGTTTAATTTTAGTTCTCCTAATGTAACAAAGCTATTTACAGAATTAACATTTCTAAAGTCATAGTTTTAAAGCATCCTGTCAGGTAGCATGAGAAAGGACAGGAGATCTGCAGAAAAGGACATTTCTTCTTTGTGAGTCCATTACACATACACTTGTATAAGTATCCTGCTTCATTCTAGCTCAGTTACATGAGCCGCATTTACATCCCTATGTATCTGTTATTTAATTATTGTTGTTGACATTCTCCAATTTAAATTCCTAGCTCTAAATGTGCTAGTTTCAGTAGTATCAGCAGAGGCAAAGCTAAGCCAAAACAAAACAAACAAAGAGAACCCTGCAAGATTCAATTTTTTTTTTTTCCCAGACGTTGCAGTTCATCTCATGTACTGTTAAAAATGTGCTAAGATAGTTGGGTATAGCTGGCACTGTTTTGTTGAAGGTGAAGGTAAGATGCAGTTATACAGAAACAGTATGCTCTGCTACATGGGACTGCATGAACTATTTCTTATCCATATTTTCATATCCATCTATTTCAGCGCCTGGGGAAAATGTGAAATGGACTGCATAAACTACAGCCTAGGATGTTAGAATGTTAAAAACAGAGATTGCTTTTAAAAGAAAGAGGAGTAAAAAGTCCTGAAAGTCTAGTTTCAGTCTGTGGGAGCAGAAACTACAAGCTCCACCCTTAAATAAAAGAGGCTGAAGGGATTGTTATTTCATTGATTGGAAACACAGCTAAACTGCATTGCTAGCTCATATTGATTTCTTCAGGAAGTATTACTCAAAGTTGTCTATAGGTAGTATGATGTCGTCTTTTACACTGACTAAAGAACAACTGGAGAGATGTGCAAGGTTACATAGCTTTTTTAGATCACAAAATGAGATAGTTGGTTTTAGGTAAAATTTCAGGATTTTAATGTGTGTGTGTCCGCATGTGCACATGTGCTTCAATGAGATATCCACAAGAAACTGGGCTCTTAACTCTTTAAAATTAAGAAGGGCAAGGGTCAAAGGACCATTTGAAATTCTTAGTTGAAATATTCCGAAGTATTAAAGGAAGGTCAAAAAATACCCTTGCAAACTTGGCTCATAATTCTTTGACTTTTGAAATATTTCTAGCTAGTAGGTTTCTTTAAAAAGGGCTGAGGAGGTTTAGTTCATCCTATGATTCTGGGGAGCTGAAAATGTGTCACGTGGTTTTATCACATATCTCGTGTCTCAGTCAGATGCTGTTTCTGAAAGTAAAATAAAATGCATTTGAAATAAAAGCAAAAGTGTTTTAAAACCCAGCTGACTCCTTGAAGGCATGATCATTGAACTGAAAATGAAGCAACAGTGCTACAAATAAAGAGTTTTTTAAAAATTTAAATGCCCAGATTATGACTTTATGGGTAAGATGTTTATTTTCCAACTGATATCACACTGAGCTTATATGTTTGAATAAAAGGAAATACTGACAGTGTGGCAACGCATCAGCACAAGGGACACAAGAAGGCTTCCAAACTTCTCCAGAGCTAGGATGCCTGTGCATACAGAGAAGCTTGGTGAGGAGAATATATCTCCATAATCTCACTCTGATGGTACCAAGTATAACTGTTTTGGATTGCTTAAAATAAGACTCTGCCAACATTCTGTTTACAAATACCTCAAATCTAGGGAAGGCTTAAAGATGGTGGACATAAGTTTCCTCTGTAGCCTGAAATCAGAGCCAGAATCCAAATGCCATGAGTTAGGAAGATTTTTTACGTAGCTCCAATTAATCATAGGCAGCTGCTCATGTCCTGCAGAAATCTATATTTATACCACGCTTAAAGAGGACCTGTAAGAAAGCTGCCCCCTACTTACCTTCCATCTGCAGAACCATAATGCAGATACTGAAAGCTGTCTCCTGTGAGACCTGTTGACATTACTTGCAGCCACACCACATCAAAAATTCAGTAATATGCTACTACTGTTTGGCCTGACATGAGGGTAAACTATGATAGTGTTTTCAGCATTGATACTCATGAATTAGTTTTAGGAAAAGAGCCTTGAGTTTATAAACCATGATGATATCAATAGAATAAATCTGGGTGTTGGGGTGCCATCTGGGAAATGGCAAGATCAGAAAGAGAGATGTTGCAGAAGACTACTATGATTTGAGAATTCCAAGACTGAACAAAAGCTATGTGTCAGATGGAAAGAGATTTATACTCACTTCCCACTACCCCGCCTAGGAAGAGCAGAATTGCCATTGGACAGTGACTGGGACCCATTATTGTTTTTATTTTTATTTTTTTAATAACAGCCAGATAATAGCTGGCAATAAAAATCCTTCTTTATCAAATTGCCCAGACTGATAAAAGATGATTCTAACTTCAACTATTAGACTGCAAGCCACTGTGCTCTCTAAATCTCAATGTTTGGAAATGTTGTGAGTAAGAAGCTCTAAAAAACCCTAGGTTATCTAAAATGAAAATAAATTCTGAAAGATTTCTGTAAAGAAAGACCAGAGATGTACTGATGAACACTTTAGTTTGGTCTACAGTTCATATACAAAATAGTTTTTTAAATAATCGTATATTGTCTGTATAAGATCATATGTTAACATATTTCAGTTCTATTTCTCATCTGATTCTCTGTTTAAAGTAAATGTCAGCCTACGCTTTTCAGTGTTTTTTCCCTTGCTCTGAAAACAGGTTTTTTTCTTACGAGCAATTTTGTTTGTTTGCTTGAAGGAAGCTGTAGGCTTCCCAGACATGCGTAAAGCTGACATATTCATGATAAGAAGTTCGCTTGATGACTTTTAGTGATTAATTTTCAAACTAGCAATCCAATTTCCTGCTTTCAGCAAGTTTGCATTTATTGAATGTTAATAGCTGAAACATTGTAAACAAAATAGGATTGGTCCATGATTTTGTTTTCAGCTAGCTGTAGGAGAAATTTTGGTTTTTTGAAGTTACAGGCTTGAACAAACACACTAACTTCTTTCCCAACTCCTGCCTAGATTCCTGCCACTAAATTCCTGCTTGAATCTACCCAATTTTACAGTAAGACCATACCCAATGTAAAGTTTATTCTTATTTTTGTTTTATAATAGTGCTTAGCATCACTGGTAATGGAATAAAACTTAATTTCATTTGTGTCTAGATGAACAGAAAAAAGGTAGGTTTTTCTATCTCCTCGGAAGATTACACCTCTAAATTGCATGTCCTTATATTGAACACTGGCTGAATTTCTAGTCCTCCCTAGTTTAAAAAAAGAACGGTTCAGCCTGGAAAAGGACAGTTAAGCAGGGGATAGACGTCTATAAAATCATTAATAGTATAATGAGTAAAGATCAATACTTTACTGTCTCCTTCATTAAAAGAACTAAGGTGTAATGGAAGTAAGAATTGACAGCCTGGAAGTGAGAAAATGAGGTTGTGTGATGTGTGCTGTTAGTCTTTGAATGATGCAATAATTTGTGGATGATAAAAATTTCAAAATCATCTGGACATATTTCTGAGAAAAGAAAAATCTTCTAGGTTAATAAACATGATGGTGATTAACATTGAGGTCTGTGATATGCCACCTATCTTGTGAAAATGCCGTCACCAGCTACTGTAGGGGGCATTGAAGAAAATACTGCTACAGCCTACCTACTCTTCTCTGGGCATCTATTATCCCCCACTCTCCTGTTGGAAACTGTTGGTCCTGTTGAACCTTTTTGTTCTGACCTGGGATAGATGTCATTTCATCTTATTTTTCACTTATATTATGCTGTATCATCACATGCAGTGAAAAACAACCCAATATGTCTTAGCATTGTGCACAGATGATCTATCTATAGCAAGTAGATGTGCCATAGTTTACTATTAATGTAGATATATGTACAAACCAAGAAAGCTGTAGTTTCCAACTGTCCAGAAGTTCATAAGAAAAAAGAATATCTGCTCTCCTATGCTGTTCCCACACCTATATTGCAACTATATCCAGACAGTCCAATATGTCACTTCAACTACAGTATTGAAGGGTTTCTTTTCCTTCTTCATATTAGATTAATCTCACTGAAATTCAGTTATATTAATATGAAAATTAGACTAGCCTTTAAAAGATGCAATATCTCTCTGATAGTAATGTAGTTATCCTAGGTTTCTCTAAAAGATCTAGAGGAGAAATAATGTAGGAGGAAGGTATGTCTAAGCTATGTCTACAGTGACAGTTGTCCTCTCAGTGTGTATAGTCTATTGTAGCTGACTGGGAAATATTTATGTGTGGGTTAGTGATTAAGACCTTTGGTTGCCTACATGTGTATATGTTGAAGATCTCTGACGTTGAAGAAGCATTGTTTGATGTTTACAAAGTGTTGTTACCATAAAGGAAATTATAATACCTCATTTTCTTCTATAGACTTGTTTAAACAGTATTAGCTCACCATATATTCCATAGTGGAAATAAAATATAAGTCTCATTCCATTAGATAAAAAGGACACTTATTATAAAGTAAATATTTTCAAGTTTATCTTCTCAAAGAGTGCATGTAACTTTCTGTGTAGAGGGCATTAGCACTCAGCTGATTTGCATAGCCAATACAATATATACCTATAAATGCATTAAATCGTAGGAAACCTTCAGAATAATGAACTACTGTAGATATTTGATTTATGAAATTGGAATCATTTTCTCTGGTACAAAGAGACTGTATTTATTGAAATCAAGCCATGTGTTTATAATAACCTTATCACGGTAACTAGACTGTTTGTCATGGCACTTATGTATCCATGGATATTTGTAATAGTCGTAAGTCTTTTCCCACAGCTGGAGCGAAGTCATTTGAATCAAAGGGCTTTGTCCCTTCTGCAGTCTAAAATGCTTTATTATGGAGGAAGAGAAATATGAGGGAGTAGTGTTTCTAATATCCTGTCAAAATTCCATATTTTCACATGCAATTAACATATATTTTATCAAACATAAAAATTAAATCGGCACAGATCTTAGTGGCAACCCTTTAAAATTCATACACAGCAATGTTAGTGATTTTCTTATGGCTTGTTGGTTTGCAGAAATGTGAGGATTTTGCAGATATGACAACATTTGTTCCATATATTTGCAGTAATATTTCCTCATAGCATAATGAAGATAAATAATCACATGGGAAAAACAAAGCCAAAAGGAAAAGTGTTTGTGTATTTGCCTGCATGTTATCCTCTGAGGATGAGTTTGATTGCATGTACGTCAACATATCCATCCATGTACAGCAGAATAGTCATAAATAACCAAAACCAATAATGTTCCAAGCAGGAAGGAAACATAAAATTCCAAGAGAAAGACATTTTTTTCCCTAGACCTCTATCCATTTTTGGCACCGAGTAAATTTATTAATGGTCCTTTGGGCCATGCTACTCCTGCGTTAGAATCTTACTATAGCCTTGCTGTTTATGTTGTGTTATCTTAGACTTTAATATGTCTAATATGATATAAAAAATCTGTAATGATTTACTGCTTTGGAAAATTTGGTCCAGCCAAAATACAAAGCAAATATAGCCAGAGAGATAAGAGATTAATATGAAATCTCCCTTTGTGTCTTCAACACCATCCTATTTTGAAAGCAATTTTTACTTATCAGAAAGTCTGAAATTCTTGCTACAGTCCAAATAAAGAGAAATCCCTAATGAAGGTATGTAAATTTTGGCAGAATCTTCTACTTTTATGCTATATAAACCACCTTGGGAGTTGAGTCTTTTGGTTTGGGCATTTTGTTTGTGACCTTATCACTCTCTACAACTACCTGTGAAAGAAGGTTGTAGCCAGATGGGGCTTGGTCTCTCCTCCCAAGCAACAAGCAATAGGACAAGAGGAAATGACCACAAGTTGTGCCAGGAGTGGTTTAGATTGGACATTAGGAAAATTTCTTCGCTGAAAAGGCTGTAAAACACTGGAACAGGCTGCCCAGGGTAACGGTGGAGTCACCATCCCTGGAGGGATTTAAAAGACCTGTAGATGTGGCACTTAGGGACATGGTTTGGTGGAGGAGTTGGCAGTGTTAGGTTAATGGTTGGACTCTATGATCTTAAAGGTCTTTTCCAACGTAAACTGTTCTATGATTCTGTGATTCTATTCTATATTCCAACCATAAAACTTTCAGAATTACACTGGTGCTCCAGAAATTTTATAGTGGAATAAACCTTGAAAGAACTAGCTCTATCACCATCAGGCAACCTTTCCCCTGATCATACTGAAGGAAAAATGACATATAGGCAATATAAGCTTAGAACTTATTAACTGTACTTAGAGTTAATAAGTACAAGCTCTTAACATGAGCTAAATTTTATTAATGTTAATGACATTCTTGAATGGGTATGATGAATCATAAAATCCAGAATGCTTGTGCTTTAACTGAAACTAGTAATATCATACATGTTTTACCTATTATGATGAATAACTTGCACCTGGTGATAGAATCATAGAATTGTCAGAGTTGGAAGGGACCTTAAAGATCATCTAGTTCCAACCTCCCTGCCATGGGCAGGGACACCTCCCACTAGATCAGGTTGCTCAGAGCCCCATCAGCCTCGCCATAAAAACTTCCAGGGATGGGGCTTCCACCACCTCTCTGGGCAACATGTTCCAGTGTCTTACTAACCTCAAAGTGAAGAATTTCTTTACAGAATCACAGAATTACTGAGGCTGGAATAGACCTCCGAGATCATCAAGTCCAGCCTATGACCCAAAATCATGACATCAGCTAGACCATGTCACACCAGTCTTTCCTTATACACCTCCAGGGATGGCAACTCCACCACCTCCCTAGGCAGTCCGTTCCTGTGTCTAATTGCCGTTCCCATGAGAAAGTGCTTCCTAATATCCAACCTAAACCTCTCGTGGTGCAGCTTCAGGCTATGCCCTCTCATCCTGTCACCAGTTGCCTGGGAGAGAGCCCAACCACCACCTGACTACAACTTCCTTTCAGGTAATTGTAGAGAGTGATAAGGTCTCCCTTGAGACTCCTCTTCTCCAGGCTGAACAATCACAGCTCCTTCAGCCTCTCCTCATAAGACTTTCCCTCCAGCCCCTTCACCAATCTCGTTGCTCTCTTCTGGACCCGCTCCAGCACCTCAATATCTTTCTTGAAGTGAGAGGCCCAGAACTGCACACAGTACTCAAGGTGAGGCCTCACCACTGCCAAGTACGGGGGGAGAATTACATCACTAGTCCTGCTGTCCACACTATTCCTGATACAAGCCAAGATGCCATTGGCCTTCCATGCTGCCTGGGCACACTGCTGTCTCATGTTCAGCTGGTTGTCAATGAGCACTCCCAGGTCCCTCTCTTCCAGGCCACTCTCCAGCTGCTCATCCCCCGGTCTGTAGTGCTGCATGGAGTTATTGTGGCTAAAGTGTAGAACCCTGTACTTGGCCTTGTTGAACCTCATACCATTAGCCTCAGCCCATCAACCCAGCCTGTCCAGGTCCCTCTGCAGTGTCTCCCTACCCTCCAGCAGATTGACACTCCCCCAAGCTTGGTGTCATCCATCTAAGATGGAAATGCTTATATATGCATATAAATGTATATATGCATGCATGCATTTACAGAAAAAATAAACTCAGATTTAGCATTGGAAAAGGAAATGCATCTACTTAATGAATTACTAAATATGGAATAATATGTGGTGGAATATATGTTGCACAGCAGGGAATTACAGCTATACAGTTTTGTTTAAGTTAAAACTGCTGGGTAACTAGACTTCAGTACACTGGTGTCTTAACAACTGCTTACTTAGCACTTTCCCATTTGCTGTGTTATCTGTATAAACAAAATCAATATTATGATTTTGGTGTCAAACATAGCTACTGGCTCCAGAATCTAGATTGTCTGTATTAAAAAGCAGAGTTTTGCAGATTATCTGATAAAAAACTATAGGACTGTTCAGTAAGGGGACATAAAATAGTAGGGGATTGTTTTCATGATCCCTCCCACACATACATTATTCTGTAATGTAATTCTGTTCATTTAGCATGCATAATTCACTCCAGGACTTACACAGTCATGCAATATGGAAGCAACCTCCAGAGACCATCCAGTCCAATCTCCTATTCAAATCAGGGTCAGTTAAAAGAGGTTGCTCATGGTGTTGTCCAACTGAGCTCTGAATATCTTCAAAGATGGAGATTTGACTTCTTCCAAAAGTTGACTACCTTTTGGGAGAGAGGGGGGAAGTCCTAACATCTACTTATAATTTCTCCTCTTGGAGCTTCTGTCTGTTGCTTCTCAGATTATTGCTGTTTATCTGAGAAAAGTTTGGCTTTGTCTTCTCCACAACACTTTTCCGTTGTATAGTTGTAGATAGTAGTAAGATACCATCTGAACCTTCTCCTCTTATGTTGGAACAAAGACAATTCCCTTGGCCTTCCCTTGTAAGTCATGAGCTTCAGGTCCCTGGCAATCCTTACACTCCTATTGTAATACTGTATACTATCTGCTTTTCAATACTTTGTGTAGCTTTTCTGGTTTGGGAATATTTTCTAGCCCCCAAGGCTGGATATGTGCCCTGATGCTGTCATTATAAAACATGAAGACAAGACATGGGCCTAAGCTCATCTCTTACTCCATCTGTCTGCCATGTAGAACTTGGATATACAAGTCAGAAGGAAATTACTGTGTTTCAGCAGGGTGGTATTTCAGGTCTCATGATGAAGAACAGCTGCACCACAATCTAGAAGTACTTGGTTAAATTAAATTTTTAACATAGGTTGTTTATTTTGTCAAGGTAACCTCTGAAGTTTAATTTTCCTTCTATTAACTATAATATTTGCATAATACATATGCCCAAAGCACACATTTAATTTAAGAATGTAAATGTTTTGTTGGCATCAACACTATGGACATCAATGGTGTTTTTTCATCACTTGTGCTGAGAACTTGAAGGACTATTGATATAATAACTTCAAGATTTACCCAAAGCGTGCTGCACTACAATTTACCCATGAATAGCTCATAATTCAGTATATGAAGAAACCATACTAAAGATTTTTGCACATCTCTGACTTCAGATATTTTGCTGTGGGTAACACTCAGATATTTTGCAGAACAGATATTGAACTGTCAAGTATAGTTTACATTTTGTCATTTTGCTCCATATCATGCTTATTTGTCTTAAAAAAATAACCAAGCTGAATGGAATCCTTTTGAAAGCAAATTCTTCTACCCTAGAAAAAAATGATCCCTCATCTGTCAGGAAGAGACTTTAAAATGCTTTCTGGTGCTTTTCAAAAATATGTATTTTTCATGGAGTGTCATTTCTTTTTTAATAAAGGAAAGCTGCTCCATTTGCTTCAGTAGGAGTTAACATAGAGCAAATATGCACAGGTTCCTTAGGATGAGGAGAGCTATGAAGTGTTTTCTATCATGACTATTCCAAGTACTATAGTTATAAAAATGTTATGTTTATTTATATGGGAGATATATATATAAAAGGTATATGTACATATATATATGTACATATTTGAACCAGAATTTAAATACTAGTCTGTGCCTGTTGAACCCTCCTTAGTTTTTTGGTAAAAATTACATGGTCATGGTTAGGGGCCCATAAGGATTATTTATCTTCTTGCATCTGCAAAAATGATGTCTTCAGAGGATTCTCTTGGTCTTCATGTGCAAGCTAGTGATAGTAACTACTTCCTAGATTTAAGATTTCTATCATCAGATGTCTTAATTCAGCTCCAACTTGTATCACATGGTAGTCTTGCTAGCTCTGGCAGCCTGGGGCAATAAAGAACAGTCTCATAATGTGCAAACTTTAGGACTTTTTGAACCATCTCTAAGACACTTCTTGGTTTTAAAGAAGTGAGGGCCATAGTTTGTTCTCCTGTTTCCAAAAAACTCTGTAACACTTGCTTATCTTTGATGAGAAAAAAACATAAGACAATTCAGCTGTGTGAAATATGTACCGATGACAGATAAAATCAGAGTAATGAATTGTTTCTAGGTGAGATTCAGCTGGATGGAAGAAGTATGAGGAATCCATAGAAAGAGCATAAAGGGGTTCCAAAAACTCTTCAAGATGATGTCTATAGCACTGTTTTTAAAAAAAATATATAATTCAATAATTCTTAGGTTTCTACTGGGACTTCAGGCAATAATGCAAATGTGGAGTGGAGTTCTATACATGGAGTATCATCCAGCGTAGATGTTGAAGCTTTAAGAGATGTGGGAGAAAATTCATCCCTGGAAACCTTCAAGGTCAAGTTGAATGGGGTTCTGAGCAATCTCATATAGTTAAAGATGTCCCTGTCCACTGCTGGGGGTTTGGACTTGACCTTTGTGAGGTCCTTTCTAACCCCATTCACTCTGTGATTGTGTGATTCTAAGTTATCAACAGAGATAAATCCAGAAGTATTTCCTGGGACAATAGAGCACAGACTAGTGGTACTGATCTGCGTGTTTGTGATCTGGGTAGAACCAGAAGGTCTGTACCTTCTGCATCTGCCTGTGTCTAACATAGACAGTAAAGAATAACCAACTTCCTCTTTACCTGTGACCGCTTCCTAAAATAAAGCATATTGTTGTCACCTTCTGGCTAAAGCACGAGATATTTTTGAGACATGTGAAGAGATTAGTCCAATCTGAACAGAGGACTGTTATGTCATGACAGAAGCCCTTCAGCAACAGATGCTAAATCAAGGATATTGGAAATAATCCACAGGATAGTCCTTGAAATTTTAAAAAAGAATAGATATTTAAGAGAGGTTCTAATCGCAAAGGAGCCTTTGGAGCAGATGAAGAATTTATACACATCTCAGGCTGCTTCATAGGCATTGAGAATGTATATGCATTCATGACCAGAAATTTGTAATTATAAAACACATTGCCTGAAAAGGGCTGTGTGGAAAAATTTTCTTTGTCGTCCATTCTGCCAAATAATATGTGTGTTTATGTGTGTATATTTGTTTATGCATGGGCTACTCTCATTCTCCTTCTCCCACATGCATGAAACTTATGTTTTACCATTTTGGCATTTTTCCCAGAGAATCAGAACCCATTGCCCACTAGGCATCTAGGAAATCAGAAAAAGTTAGCAACAACGGAATCACATAATTTCTTTTCCTCATGTAACTGCCAATGAAGCCATTAGCAAGTTAACAAATGTCTGAAGGTGAGCTCAAGATTCATAAAAATACTGATAACATTCAGATGAAATAAATTAATAGAATTTGTTGGAAAAAAATCTAGACATATTTTATATCATACAGTCATAAAAAAGAATCAATGGATAGGATGCCTCTTAATGTAATATGAAATGAAGGAGAGAATTCTTTGCACAACTAACAATGTAATTACATAAGTGAATCTAATAGTACATGTCTTTAAAGAATTAGTGGCCTACCAGTGTATGAAGGGGGCCTACAAAAAGGCTGGGGAGGGACTTTGTAAAAAGGCCTGTTATGATATGATGAGCGGTAATGGTTTGAAACTGGAAGAGCGTAGATTTAGATTGAAAATTAGGAGGAAATTCTTCACTTTGAGGGTCGTGAGACACTGGAACAGGTTACCCAGGGAGGTTGTGGATGCTCCATCCCTGGAGGTGTTCAAGGCCAGTTTGAATGGGGCCTTGAGCAACCTGGTCTAGTGCAAGGTGTCCCTGCCATGGCAGGAGGGTTGGAACTAGATAGTCTTTAAGGTCCCTTCCACCCCAAACCATTCTGTGAGTCTACGACCTCCATATAACTTTCTGTCAATAAAATTATTTTGGAATCATTCTATGAAATAGAAACCTGATCTGGTTCAAAGTTTACTATCACATGCAGCTTGGATTACTACTTTGTAGCAATGGGTCATACTTTATTTTCTTTCACTGTAACTTCACTGTCATCTTCAACAAGACCAAGTGCCAGGTCCTGCTCTTGTGCCGCAACAACCCCATGCAATGCTACAGGCTGGGGGAAGTGTGGTTGGAAAGCTGTCTGGCAGAAAAGGACCCGGGGGGTTCTAATTGACAAGCAGCTGAATATGAGTCATCAGTGTGCCCATGTAGCCAAGAAAGCTAGAAATAGTGTGACCAGCAGAAGTAGGGAGGTGATTGTCCCCCTGTACTCAGCACTGGTAAGGCCACACCTTGAGTATATTTGTGTCCAGTTTTGGGCACCTCAATACAAGAGAGATATCAAGGTGCTGGAGTGACTGCAGAAGAAGGCAACATAGCTGGAGAAGGGCCTGGTGAATGAACTGTGACTGTTTAGTTTGAGGAGAGGAGGCTAAAGGGAGACCTCATCACTCTCTACAACTACCTGAAAGGACATTGTAGAGAGATTGGTGCTGGTCTCTTCTCACAGGTAATTAGCAATAGAACAAGAGGGAATGGCTTCAAGCTGCAACAGGGTAGGTTTAGACTGGACATTAGGAAAAAAATTTTCACTGAAAGAGAAGTGAGATACTGGAATAGGCTGCCCAGGGAGGTGGTTGAGTTACCATCCCTGGATGTGTTTACAGGTCATTTAGATGTGGTGTTGGGGGACATGTTTTAGGGAAGAACTTGTAGAGAAGGGTTGATGGTTGGCCTCAATGATCCCAAGGGTCTTTTCCAACCTGAATGATTCTATGATTCTATGTCTGTTGTCTCTGTACAGGTTTTCCATCGCCTTTTTCTTAGCTTGAAACCTTGGCTGCAAGGATTTTCTCTTTGCCCAATGTCACGGATGATAAAGGCCAAAATCCAAGTTCCTCAGACTGAGGTAGAAGATGGTGGTTTCTAAAATTGTCCACAAGAAAATCCACCCATAACTGGTATAGAACAATGTTATTAATGTACTTTAAATTTTTATTCCATTTGCAAATTAATGACCGAGCAGAACTACTATCTCAAGTTCAGCACTATGAGGAATATCCTCTGGCAAAAGCAGCCCCTACAAAGCTTTTGCTAGCTGAACTTGTTCTAGAGAAAGACTAATATGCAGTAAATGTTTTGACACAATAGATCTGTCACACCAGTCAAGTCCTGGTATTTTTCTGTATGTGGTGAATTAGTTCTGTTGGCACTGTGTTGTTGAAACATAACATTCAGTAATCCCCAGTCTTCTAATTTTTTTTATGTAGGATAGGTGCAACTGCTTGAAATGGACTGGTGAGGGCAAAATTCTAATAGTTGTGTGCACCAGAAAATCAGTGTACTGCATTGCAATAGGGTGCTGTACTCATTTTAATCTGACCAGAAGTACTCATTGGATGGCTGTCATTTTCCCGTGTTCTGAAACACAGCATTAGTGAAATGTCACTTTGTGTTAAGATCATCAGTGGCCTTTGCTATGTACATTCTTCCATGTTTCTGCACAAAGATAGTGAAGCATACTGGAGTCTTAGCTCTAGAGATCGATTTCTCTTCATGTCTGATATTAACTTACATCGCCAGGGCCAGGGTGGGTGTGAAAGAGGTGGGCAGGAATGGTGTTTATTCACTGAACCTTGAGGTAGAACTTTAGCAAATGGCTGAGCTGCTTTGAGTTGCTGAAACGACTACAGTTTTGGTACCTTTTTAGGGTTTGCAATGATAAGAGCAGATCTCTAAGGAGTTGAATGTCTGAGTGATCTAAAACCAGGGCAGTCAAGCTGAAGAGGATGTGTGCACTAACCTGTTTGCACTGAATAGTCTCCATAAATAATTTACAACAATGACTGCTAGCTATTATTACAAAAATACCGGATTGCATTTTGACACATGCAGCTAGCTTGTAAGTCAATAGATACATTTCACCTAGTGTATGCAGACCACAGTTTCAGCCATCCATCCATGTGTTTTACAACAATGCAATCTACCATTCCAAAACAAGATTGAGAAGACCTTTTGAAATTCATTTTAAAAATCAGAAGAGTGATCAGACTGTTGGATCTTTTATTGTATTGGTTTCTGTCCCCTCCCTGCACACAGCTTTCAGTTTTAAACACCTGTGATGTTTTATTTAAAGGTTCTCCTCTATGGGCAGTGCTGTGGAGTCACTCAGGGTCTACTGCAAGATTTCAGGAAAGAAAATATTGAAGGATGCATGCCTGGCACGTTCTTTACCGCGTTTTCCTTTGAGACTTGTTCAAGTCACCAAAAAAATATTTCATTATAGCTTCATTTAACCAGAGAGAGTGTCAGTGGGTTTTGCCTCAGTCTTAGAGATTAGCAGGGCAGGGGAAATAGCAGAAAAGGACAGTTTCCTATAACAGTTGAGTAAGAAGATGCATAACAGTGTCTTAATTAACCTCAGTGAAGTGGGAACCAGGAAAGTATTTTTTTTGTAATCTAATAAAAATCTCCAACGCCTTAGGTATTAGCCTACTTAACATGTACTTGGATTTGTAAAGAAAATTATCTTCCCTAGACCTTATATTTTAAAAGAGGGAGAAAAAAAAGTTATTATACTTTATTACTTAAGAATTACAAGATCTAGTGTGTGTTTTCAAAATGTACTTTTCTAGAAAAGGTGAAAGAACAACTAAAATACAAATATTGGTTGTAGGAATACTGCAATAGAAAATAGACAAGAACTGAGTGTTGGGCTTTCTGAGATGGTTGAGATCATGTACTAATTTGAACCTGAGTGGGAATAGTGATTATCCAAAGACTCAATCTGATTAGCTGGCTACTCATGTTTGACACCACAGCCATGAATTCAGATCCCAGTTCTCACATACCAGAATTTTCCATTAATGAAAGTCTTTTCTTTCTTCCTTATTATCTCTCTATGCCTATTGTGTCATATAGTTACACAGCAAAACATAGCAGGAGGAACCTGGGAGAGTGGGACGGAAGAGAGGATAGTGGTGGGGAGAGAAAGCTAGAAGGTGAGATAGTCCTATTTTATTGTGTTTCCACATAGAATACATCCAGTCTGGATACAGCATGAAGCAGTGGTTACTCACACAAGAAAAGTTCACAACAAGCTAGATGCACTGTTAACTGAACATCAGCTGTACTAGGCAGATTTTAAGCAGCAGGTCACAATTTCACAAATTCAAAGTTCTTCACGCCCTCCTCCTCTCTCTCATTTCAAGCATCTAATACGTGCAGTGTGACTGCCACTTGGGTAGACTGGTTTTGCTTCATTGCTGATCACTCCACTGGATTCTGTTTAAAGAGTTAGGAAAAGGAGATGTTGAGGGACAGGATTGATCTCACAGGTTAAGACACCTAAATTAAGGATTATAACGTAGATGTCTGTGTGTCTGTCTAGATATCTAAGTTCCCACTGTACTCAATGGCAATTTAGTCAATACAGTTAATGGAGTTAAATAAGATCTTTGTCTCACTCAAATTAAACTTACATAAAATCAGTTGAACAGCTCAGTAAGGCTCTTAAAATGCCAAAATATAGGTGCATAGTGCCTTTACAGGTGCCTTAGTATGTCTCTCTTGGCCTCCAGATGACTTCCCAGACTATGTGTTTCTCCTATAGGTCCTGTTCAGTATCTGCCATCTCCAGGTGGTTGTTTCAGATACTCAAGAACATCTAAAATAGTAATCTTGCATCTACTTTTGGAAAGCTTGAATTTTAAATTGAAATTGAAATCTCTGCTCACATGCGCATCTAGACATAAACCTTTACATTTTATTCTGATTTTTTAAGGTACATTCAACCCTGAGTATCCTTTTTCCAAAATTCACTTCACTTTCTTTTGAAAATTAGCTATTTCACAGCCTGCAAAAATCTACAAGCTAATATTTTAAGGTGTGTAATATTAACCTGGGAAAAAGTTATTACCATTGACTGGAGTTCACTTTACTGAAGTTGTCCGATATGTGAGAAACTAGTGGCATTTATTGACCTATATCTTGACAGTGTCCTGTGTAACAGCCCTTTTGCCTTGAGCTGTCTCCTCTCCAGTCAGCTGCCCCATCTTACAGAAATCTGAGACCTCTATACCGCTGCCAAAGTGATTAAAATTTGTGCAAAGTTACCAAAGCCAGAAATAAGACAGATGCAAGCACATAGTATGTGCACATAAGCTTTGTTGCATTAGGAACCCAACAGATTTCTTGTTAGTTTAGCTCAACGGGAAAAATTCCTTTCTAATTCATAATCAAACATCAATAAGATCCATGGTATCATGAAGGTTGCTATTCCCTGGAGTAACTAGTTGGAGGCAAAAGGTTTTTGAAAACCCTGTTCAGAACACCTCAGTGTTCATGCTGGCTGAAAATTAAGAAATCATTTCACTCTGTTATGTATATTCCACTACTTTCTCCAGACTTTCAGAGCTCCCTTAATTCTTTTATCTTTTTTCTGCATAGTTGTCTAGACCTCACTTCACCTGGGTCTCAAACCAGGCACTTAGCAATTTGAGGCCTGGTTTTCACTTCTGTCTAGAGCCCTCTGCACAGTCAAGGCGATGTAAATGACAACCAGACCTATAGTAAAGACTACTGTCAACTTACTGGAAGTAAAGCAGCAGATCCAATAATGCTTTTATACCTAGGTGACCAAAAGACCAACATGAAAAAAGTCTGACATCCTTAACCTTGCTATGAACTCCTATTCAGGTACACTCCAGTAGCTGCATATCTGCATATACATGAGTCTAAACCAGTATAATCCTCCTCAGCTTCCCAGAAAATAGAAGTATAACAAGAACAACATCTGCCACAAGAGATTAAAATGTAAAGGCAGAATTTGCTCTATCCCTTTGGTCATACTGAAACTTCCTCCTACATTTTGGCGTGCAAATAAATCACAGTGACATTTTCTTATGCTCACAAGTAAATGTATCTAAATTTTTCTAAAGACTGTATGGTGTTGTAAGCAAGAGTACTTTAAATTAGTTCATACATTTGACTTCTAAATTTGGGCCACAAAGTGTCTTTGTTTTTTCTTGAGACAAATAACTATACCGGACATATTTGATAAATCATTGCAAATAATGCATAAGGAATAGTAAACTGAGGCAACCAAGGGAAAAAAAAAATCTTTGTGTGTCTTAAAAATGTACTATTGCCACCCACAACCTGGTCAGAGACTCATGAGTATTTGAAACTTGAGTTGCATGCATCCTAAAAGTATTGGTTTGCAGGGCTGAAGAGAGGATTTTATAGAAGAAAAGTTTCAGGAAGAATCTCTTTTAGAGTATCACTGTTAGCTTCTCTGAAGGTGGTTTCCTGAATCAGATCTGCAGCCTCCCAGCTCCCAATCAAAACAATATATAGCTTGACTGCAAGTAAAAGTACACACTGCTGTAAAGAACAGATCCCCCAGAACCTCATTTGCTTTTGGGTTCTGAGTAATGTTTTCCAAGTCCAACCTTCAGCACAACTAGTCTGGAAGAGATTCAGTAACCTATAATAATCAGGAAATCATACAGGTTCCTCGATTCTCTCTGAGTGGTATAACAAGGCTCTAGAGCTGGCAGAGATTCAAACTTAATTGATACAAGAACAGATCACAGACAAGGCTGTGGTCATCCATAGGCATATGTGATGGATAACTACTTAGACAGCATTTTCAGTGATCAATCTTTAGAGGAAAAAGACTGTGATAGCTGGATTAAACATGTCTTGCATCAGCAAAAAAGACGACTTGGTAAGTGTGGAGGGAATGATTCAGTCTGTAACCTGAGAGCTGTTTTTTGATTTCTGATTAACCTTACTTTAGTTTTAAACACAGTCCAGTATATGAATAATAAAATCAATCAAATTGTAAAGAAAGTTTCTCTTAAGACGCTATGTGGAGAGAGACCCCCCCACCGTATTTACTACAGCTGATACATGACAGAGAGAACTTAAACTTTCAATGTATTTCAGAGAGAATATCCCAAATATCATTAGCCTTCTTAATAAAATACTTTCTCTCCCAAAATGTCTTTTATTTTTATTTCTGATTTTTTTTAAACCTACAGTCATTATTATTAATAATAGTAAACTTCAATGTTTGTGATCACTTAAACTGAAACACAAAGGGAATTCTATTTCTTTAAAGAGAGTTTTTTAACCCCTCTATTTCCATCCATCAAAAAACCACCACGTCTGACACATGTTCTGTGGTTGACTTTGGAGATGAAGTAAGCACATCAAGTTCCAGTGCTTTGTCAGTGAGGAGTAACTGATGAAAGTTATAAGCAACAAGCCCATACTTTAATATAGATGTATTCCAATATACTATTTTTTGTTGCTTTTGTACAACCAAAATGTACATTAAAGTCTGGTCTGGATAGAAAAGAAATGCAAGAATAGATTCTTTGCTATTTTAGGACAGCCATTCATCTAGTTTTCACTCCTGACGGGACACAAACATATACATACACTGTTGACCTAAGTGGTTTTCCTTTATTATATCATCATTACTACTGTTATTCTTCAGTGAACTGACAATATCTCTTGGGACATGTTCTAGTATGCTTGTCAAGAAGTGACAGGAGATGAAGATAATTTTCAGGTTATTACTGTCATGAGATACCAAAACTGAGAAAAACACGTAATAGAAAATGTCAGCTAAAGATTTTTGTCCAGGTTAGGGTCAGTTGCTCTTACTCTGCCACTACAAAAGATTTGGAATATGGAACAATAAAACCTTACATTCATGTAATTGCATTTTTGTCATTATTGTGCCTTTCTAAACCAGATGTCTATTACTCCTTGATCAAATGTAGTTGTTTAATTTAATTATACATACAGGGACCTGATTCTGCACTAATTCTAATAGCAGGACTCCCATTCAAACAAATGGTGTCAACTTTTTAGACTGTATGTGAAGCAGACGTGATTTTATAGAAAAAAATATTTTCAGAGCTAAAAAATACAGAGTGTAACAGTTGACTTGATCGTTATTTGTGTAGCAGTTTCCATGAAAAACTAAAATACATGGCCATATGACATCATGGTGTAAGATGAACACATTCATGGATGTCACATGACCGTGAGTATACTCCCAAATCCCTGTCACTCTATGATTATGTTCCATGTGTAAGGACTTCCAAAAACCTTAAGAGTATTCTATTCAGCTCAGATCTGGTGTCCAGTTAGAGCAGGGTTTGACCTGATAGTTGAAATGATTAAATAATTTGCTGCTAGAAAAGGAAAGCCTACTTTGCCCCATCGTCCACCATCAGGTACTGGGTTCCTCTCCTCACTTTTTCATTGGTATCACGTCTAGTGATCCTGTGGCTGCAGTGTGAGCCAATTCAGGAGTCTGATCTACTGTGCTGATCTCTAGGTGAGACTACTTAATATCTTCAGTGTAAATTCATTTCTTTATAAATCCTTCCCAAAACTTTGACCACAAAAGCAATCTAGAATAAAGAGACGAAGTGATGAGCTCACGTAGAACATATGCATTATATGTCCAAAGATGAATTATTTGAATTACACCCTATTGTGACCAACTGGAGGATTATTGCAAATTATTTTGTTACATAGCAGTCTCAGCAAACTCCTGCTCCTCTTTGTTGTATTGAGTATGGATTTAAAAATCAAAGAGAATACGGATGTTATACCCTTGTGAACAGCGAATTGCTAGTATTGCCAACAGTGATTGAAGAGGTTTTGCTAATAAACTGTATTTTCTTGCTAACCCTGAATTAAAATTATGGTAAGACATTCAAAAGCAGGGGAAAGATCTACCTGTAGGTAGATATGGCCTGTTAAAGATAAGAGCTAGTAGTGAAAAAGAGATGGGGACCTGAGAATAGCATCTGGGATAGTTAAGGGAAATGGGAACAGGCAGAGACTTAAGAATGATAAAGCTCAAGTAAGGACAAAATTTCATAGTGCTTATCATGTTCTTGGTGCTAATTTAAGAGGATTCAGATTGAGCAGAATGGAAGAACAATGTAGGAACCTGCAGTAGGAAATTGTACGTTGGGAATCCTATGACTATGTAGGCAAACGAGTGGAAAGACTGGTAGCTGAAGGGAGATAAACAGAATACAAGAGTAGTTTTCAGCCTAATTTCCCACAGACAGTAGATGACCACACTGTGTGTATCTGTCTTTACCTTTCTGTGCTACCTAACAATTTTGGTGAATTTTAACCAAGTTTAAAATTTAAGTTTAAACTGAAGACTGTTTTCTTGAATAGTCGTCTTTCAAACTCAAGACTCAAATTCCTAATAAAGCTGTTTTCCTTTACTTTGGTGATTACATAGCCTGTAGTTTTTAGATGCGACACTTACGAAATAGTTATGACAAGACAAGTTCCACTTTAAAAAGTTAGCTAAAAAGAGGATGAAAATAGAGAGAAGATAAAGAGCAGCTTTAAGGATTATATAAAGGTTAAAAGCTGAAAGCAAGCCAGAAGAATTTGCCCAGCTGTTGAATTGAAATGAGATGAACAAGGACAAAGCAGCAAAGTGGGAGGATATTATAAAGGAAGAGTGACATAACATTGATGTTCTCTAAAAGGGTTAGTATGAACCATGCAGAAGTGACAGACAGTTTTGTAGAGATGACCTTTGGCAAACATATGGCACAGTCCAAGGAAGATGGAAAAATAAATGTGGTCTGCTTTGAAAGATGGTGAATCAGATTAATAAAACCCAAAAATGTAATGGTAAAAGACTCTACATGGTAATGGGGGCTTTATCCATAGCCACTCAGCAGTGTTGAAGCAGGAGCACAGTAAGTGAATATTAGGCAAGGTGTATATTATATGGAGTTTTTCCCTTATGAAAATTAAAACATTTCTATTGCTTTCTTGAAAGAGACTGTAGAGTTTAATAGAAAACTATATTCCTGCTACAGCATTTTGCTGGCTGTTTCCTTTGAATGATAAAAAGCTTATTATTTGCTATTAGTGTTCTTTCTATGTTAGAGTTTCTGTAGAATCCATTTAGTCTAATCCTAAATTCCATAGGACTTTTCCATGAAAGATCACTAAAGCATCCTCTGTAAAGAGACACATACAAACACTGCATTTACTGCTCTCCTGCCCTCATGTGGGCTACTCTCTTAGGTCTGTTACATGAACTAATATTTTTTGTGTTGCTTATATATATTGTTTACTGCATGATCTGTTACCCGCTTTCATGAAATGTAGCCTAGTTGTATGAACTTGCCAAATGCCATCTGAAACTAAAATATATAGCATTATTTACTCCATTCAGAAATGGATTTAAAATGGGGGAGTCAGGGGTATAATAAAATAAATGACAGAAAGAAATGTATCCTATTTAATGTGGAGATTGACAACAAACTGCTTCTTCGGTATTTTTGTCAGAATAACAATTCTTTTTTCTCCTGTTCTCTAAATAGACCTATCAAAGACAGTGCGCCTGAAACATAATAAGATGTGAGGTTTATTCTATTGACTTTTTAAAACAACCCTTAATATTGCTTATAAAATTCTGCCAGAAAGTACTCATTTTAATCATCAGTCAGCATTTTTATTATATTATAATCCTTAATTGATTGACGTTTAATCACAGTCTTTGTATTTTACTATCCCTTGTCTCATAAGAGGCAATTTTCTCTTTACTGTAGTTTAACAGCTGATGAAAAAGATTTAAGGAAACCTATAAACTTAAGATTGGTTAATGGTCCCTTATAAAAGAATATTACACTTCTAGGATCCATTGCACAGATGTGATACTCAATTGTAGAAATGTGCATGGGGTTTATTAAATTACAGCACAAATCTTCAGTCTTCTGAATTATTGTTCATGTTGGTATTGTTAGGCAAATGGGGAGACACATTATTGCTTCCAGTTGTTCGCATTACTGTGGTGTAATACAGTCTGAGACAGCTGGCACATTGCTCTAGGCAAATGCAGACCTAGAGCAGCTGCAGAGTTCTGGGCCCCAAGTGAAGGTCCAGCACCGCTGAGTCAGTACTCATCAAAAGATGTCCAGAAATTAAAAGAAAAAGTTGCTTTTTCTCAGAGCTAGCTTGCTGAATTTTGCCCAACTAATTAACATGGTCTTTTTCTGTTTTGTATGGAAACCAGTGAGCAAGTAAAAGCAGTAGCAAAAACATTTGTCCTAGTTGTATTGCAGAGAGTGAGCTGCAGATATTGTTAGCTTTACTTATAAAGGCACAGTAGAAGATAAGAAGTTCTCAGTTGTGTCATGGATAGTTAATGTTTTTCCAGGTTTTGAGTTCTAATGAATGATGTTCAAAAATTAATACACAACTGTAAATTGCATCTGAACGTGTGAGAATGTTCTGTTAAAATAAAAGATTTTATGATATAGGTCATAGATATTAGACTGTTAGTGAATACATCCATCACAAGAAATAATTGAAAAAAGTAAAATAATCTACTTTGAATTCTTGCGTGGCTCAGTTTACTGTATTTCATCCAGCATATCCAAATTCCAGTCCAGTAAATTCAGTTAAACATACCTTCCAGGAAGGCAATGAAGTCTTCCATTGTTTTGTAATTTCACAAGTCCCTTAGTAATTCATCAAAATAGTTACTGTTAAAAATATTAATCATACTCCACTGCAAACTGCGGTTAACACCAGCCTTTATGTTTCATTGTGGAATGGCAAAAGCCATAGGAAGCTCTGAAAGTTTTGTTCCTCTTTGGGCTTCCAGCAGGAGTGCATTTGTCTTCTGAGAGAGGAATTCACAACTTTAAAGGTAACATTTTGGCCCTACTGCAGACAAGAAGAAAACTGCCATCAGAGCCATTTAGTGTGCTGAACCTGAGGCACCACCTTAGAGCCTTCCATTTACAACATGGAATCCCTTTTACTGGACCACAAATTAGAGTTGGAAGAGGCCTAAGCTGTTACCTTCAATTCCTCAAAGAGTATGGATATGCTTTATTTAATACAATGTATGCTCTAAATTTAACCCAGATCTGTTCACCTAAGATGATTATTGTTAAAAGACCTCATAAATATGCATGTTCTTAATTTTAAACCGGTCCGCATCTCATAAGTCATTTGGCTATTTTGCTACACTCCATAATTTCATTTAGAAACACATGATATTTGGTTGTTTTTCTGCTTAACTTGGATTAAATAAGCAAACATCTAGAAAAGTGGCTTGGAAAAAAAGGAGCTGCCAACAAAATCTTGCCAAATCAGATAAGATGCCAAAAACAATGATGCACTCAAAAAGGGATGCACTCAAAAAGGGTCAAGGAACAATTAGAAATCTTCTGAGAGTTCAGTGTGCCCTTGCTTCCATTTAGGATTCAAATTTAAGTGGATGGTTGGATACTCCACCAATTTTTGACAATCAGAATGTATAGCAAACTTGCCAATCCTTTTTGTCTGCTATGTCTAACTAAGGGACCATAACTTTTGACTGATACTCTTGAGACTTATTATCTGTGCTTTAGATGCTCTAAGAGCCTTTTGTTGCCATCTGGTTTACACTGCATTACACTTTAAAGCCACATGAAGGCTAATAGTAGGACAGCTTCAGAGACAAAATGGAGCCGATAGCTTTCTGGATAGAGCTTCTGACTGAAAAAAGGACATTGGCACCTTGGAGTTTTATGGTCGTCCACCGACCTCTATAGCTTAACATGTTTGTTAAAAATTGCCACTCCTCTAGAACCTGAAGCTAGCTTGAATATGAATTAAATGTAGGGGTTTTTTTCTGTATGTACTGGGTTTGTTATCTCTGGTCAGCACTCGGTGCCCAAGTTGAATTCTCTGTTATTCCACAATGGAGGCGTAATTGGGTGCATTCTGGGTGTCCCAGAGATTCTAAATCTTCAGCCCCCATTTGTCACAAAATAACATGTTGTCTCCAATTGACACCTGTTTAATAGCATTCTTGAACAGGGCTGAAGGTGTTTCCCACAACAATAAATGCTTGGAAAGGAGTCTCTGTAGGATGTTTCTTGGCTGAGTTCCTGCTGGTATGATTATTTTCATTCTTCTGGGATTGCATTTTATTATTAATGATATGTGAGGGAGTCTAGAGCCTTAGACAGGCATCTTTTAAATTATTTTAATCTAAATGAATTAGTTGTGGTTACCCTTAGAAAACCATGTCAGCTCAGTAAAGGTTTACAGGTTGAAAAAGCCTTTACCTGGTTATTATTCAAATCCTTTCAAAACTTTACATTTTTCCGTAATGTCCACAGAAAATCCAGAATCATAAGAACAAAATAAGATAGGCTAGGGTATCTGTGGGGCCCTCCTGATCTATATTTCAAACTGTAAAGTCAAGGCAGGAATTGTCTTTTTTGGTGTCTTTTAGGTCAATAGGTCAGATTATCACCACTTGGGACAGTAAGGTATTACCGCATTGTTTGCATAAGTCTTATATACTCAGGTCATGTTCCCAGTGAATATCTACTGCAGAGCAAAAGTGAGCAGCTCTGAAATGTTGCTGAAGCAAATCTGTAGATTTCATTCCCACAAACGTTCACAAATACCCCTTGCCCCTGTGCTCTACTCCCTACCTTGCAACAAAACATTCAACTCTCTGTGAACAAAGAGCCAGAGCAGTGCAGTTGGTATTTGGCATGTGTGCCATTCAGCAGGTGCATGCTAAATTGCATTAGACTTAACACCAGGAATCGGATCATTAACTGGGCACCAATGTGAAGGATTTTTCTCATTTGGGACCTGAATTGCAACACTTACATCCCTTTAGGCAAGACATCATAACCTTCTTATCCCAAAGCAACAGCGCTGCCACTTGAACTAAAGGAGAATCTCCATTAGCTAACAGTAGTAGCACTTACTATATGTCCTGTGTCTAGGCTGCAAGCTGCAACAGGGGAGAATCATTATGATCCCTTAGTGATTTATAGGCATTGTGATTTTGGGGCTCCGTTTTTTTCCTAACTGTTCTGTGTGAAATAGTTTGGAGGAAATAAGCAAAGAATGCACTGGTTCTCAAAATTCAGACAAAAAAGATTTTCACTTTTTAGGGCAGTTGGAGAAATAAAGAATATTTGATTTTTTTGTCTCTCTTCATTTCTTAGCTCTCTTATTCCTACTATGTTAAGACCACAAAATCTTTTCTTACTCTTCCTCATTTACAAGCCCCAAAATCTTGTAAAAAGAGCCTAATGTTACCTTTATAAAAACTGAAAAACTACACTCTTTTTCTCCCATGAATAACAGTGACTGAAGGTGCAGTTCTTTCTCAAACTTGTCCGTGATCGGTTGTAGGCATAGTACCTAGGTCCGAGTAGAAGTATTCAGCTCCTTGTGAAATCAAACCACCTAGCCATCCACATCTGAGAGACTGCCTGTCTTGAAGTACACAGAGCTGAAGGATTTAGTCTGTTGCACCTCAGTTGTGAGAAATAGATGGTTATATACTTCTGTCTGCTGGGAGTTAAGTGTCCTGAGACTTAAATCAGATGTTCTTCTCGAGTACTTCATGATCTGTGGACAGTAGGAGTACACACATGCATATTATTAGTATCACTCATATTTCTATTAAATCAGAAAGCTAGACATAATATTTTCTTTTCACATAGGCTGTTGATACTATTATAGGCACTTCCATACGGTGCTCAGATTTTAATTTCTAAGGGCAACTTGTCTTGTGGGACTGTTTCCACATACCTATATGTGCCCATTTAAAATTGCTTAATTCCTATTAAATTAGTATTTTTTTTTTGTAAGGTAGTTGTTTTCTTTCTTTAGATACTTCTACAATAGGAATTATAGGATACTGTGCTTGCGTTAGCCAGATCATAAAACAACACTTCAGATTGCAGGGTCTGTTTATTTAAGAAATTTTGCATATTCGTAGTTTAAATTGCTCCAAGATGATCCCACGCATAACTGTAAATGCTCTGTTGAAGGAAGATCATAGAAAGCAGCAAGGATAGATAATTTTAGAATGTATGACTATTTCCTCATAAATTAAAATCTGTATTAAAGATAAATTTTATTTTTTACTGTTTCTTTCCCTCACTAGAAATTCTTCTTGCTCCTAAAACACCTTCCAATCTAATTCCTGAGAAGTCCTGCCAGTCAGTAATAATAGTTGAAATTACAGAATTTTCCTGTAAGGAACTATTATGTTTCAATTTTCTTCTCTTTCTAACTCAAATGAAAAGATGGAATTTAAATAATTTCCTAGGAAAACAGACACTCAGGAAAATGTAATCTGAAATTCTATAATTTGAAAGTCAAAATTATAGAGATCAAAATGAAGTGATTTTGCTCTGTTGAAGCAAGTCATTTAATTAGCCCACTTCCAGGATGGGTTTTAGGGGGTTGTGGGGGTAGTTGAGGTGTTGTGGTTTTTTTTTTTGTTCAACCAGCTAGTTCTTTATGATAGAAAACTTTTCTATCACAGATGATTCTTTTCATATTGGTAGTTCTAACTGTATTGACCAGAATGGGGGGAGAAACAAATACACAGAAACAGAACA
>JAVSBS010026941.1:0-12697 GCA_033124195.1 Coracias cyanogaster | reverse complement strand
GGGCTGGACTAGATGATCTTTGAGGTCCCTTCCAACCCCTAACATTCTGTGATTCTGTGATTCTGTGATTCTGTGAAAGTCAGTTAGAGCACTATTGGTAGCAGGTCCAAAAAACAACAGTAGGTTTCCTGTGTACCAGAGCTCACACTGATAACTAGCTACCTGCTATTTACCTAATGAAGCAGCTGAGAGCACAATAGTTATTTTTTGCCCTCCCAGGATTTTCTACTTTCTAATTCTATTCAGGTGTCAAGCTAAGATGAGGGAGAGTTTACAGTGGCTGAATTGACATAGGGTTGGAAAGAACATTAAAAGAAAACAAAATTATATTTCCAACAGAGTACAAATTCTGATTTTGCTCACACTTACTGAATTTAATATATACATACAGATAATTTTGGGTTCATTAAGTAGAATATTAAAGGCATTGCAGGATTTTGCCTTTATTTCTTAGGATCTGTTATCTTGAATGTTGTACTCCACATTCTCCACAGACAAGGAAAGCATTATTTCTTCCAGAATGATGGCAAATGGTACTCATCTTATTGCTGACTTCTGATAACAGTAACATGATGCTCCCAGTGGAGATAGGGAATGGAGTGCCATGTGATAGCATAGACAGAAGGGATAATGATGATCTAGAAAACATGGAAACATCTGGGAATGGTCAGGTAGGAATGAAGACCTCTCCCTCAAGAAAGGTGATGGGATCAATAGCCTAACTGAAGTGCATCTGTACCAATGCACTCAGCATGGGCAACAAACAGGAGGAGCTGGAAGACATTGTACAGCAGGAAAACTTTTATATAGTTTTCATCACACAAACATGGTGGGATGTTGCAGGTTCCTTTCTTTCCTCTGGATGATGGCTGATGTTGGTCAAGGGCAGCCTTATCTTCAATAACAATTTGACTGTGGAGTTTAAGATCCACAGAAGAATGAGCAAGATAAATAGCAAAATTACTACCCTGGGCTTCAGTTATTTCTTTTTTTTTAAGGTATCTGCTTGGCAGAGTCCTGGGGGAAACTGCCTTGGAATGCAAAGGGGGCAGGGAAAGCTGGCCAGTCTTCAAGAAAATAATTGAATATGATTCGACATAGTCATAGCCATGAGAAACCTGACCTATTTAGACCTGTTTTGAGTAGGGGGGTGGTTTAGATGATGTCTGAGATTTCTTACAACCTAAATTATGATTATATATTTTTGTGAGATGTGGCAAGCTACACACTGACCCCCTGCAATGTGCTTTGCATGATACAAAAACATTTTCTAGAAGATGAGAGAAAGCACTGTGTGAAGCACTGGAACCCTATGCTCTCACCTTCCATACAATATAGCTGTACTGCTTCAGACAGGCACCCACAAAAAATTGCATTTTATCAGTTACTAGAAGTATTCTTGCATTTCAATAAGTCCATCCAGGAGGGGGAATGAAGTGAATGTTATGCCCTTTTATCACTATTATAGTGTTTTATCTTCTGGAATCACATAAACGGCAACCTTATGGAAGTGGTTTGTCTCACACTTGTTTACATGTTGATGTAAACAATAATTTGAATATTCCAGAACACTGACAATTTAATAAAAAACTTGCAGCATGGATTCACTCCAAACAATCTTTTACATTTATTTGAGGTACGCAAAGTAGAAGTATAATCATAGAAGACTTTCTTAATACAGAAAGGCAGGCTAAGATTGAAATGTCCCTATGGACATGCCAGTCTCTTTCTGTTATAGATAAAGGAACCTGTGCTGACTAACATCTCCTAGTTAGCACATGCTAACCTCGCATTTAAGAGCCGTGTACTGTTAACTAAGAGTTCTTCCTATAAACTCATCTCCTTGCCCAAGTGGCCAAGAAGGCCAACAGCATCCTGACTTTTGTCAGAAATAATGTGGCCAGCAGGACTAGGGAAATGATTGTTACCCTGCTGTTGGCACTGGAGAGGCCACATCTCAAATACTGTGTTCAGTTTTGGGCTCCTCACTACAAGAAGGACATTTGAGGTGCTGGACTGTGTTGAAAGAGGAGTAACAAAGCTGGTGAAGAGACTAGAGAACAAATTTTACAAGGAACAGCAGAGGGAACTGGCATTGTTCAGCCTGGACAAAAGGAGGCTGAGGTGAGACCTTATTGCTCTCTACAACTACCTGAAAGGAGGTTTTAGTGAGGTGGGGGTTGGTCTCTCCTCCCAAGTAACAAGGAATAGGACAAGAAGAAATGTCCACAAGTTGTGCCAGGGGTGGTTTAGATTGTATATTTGGAAAAATTACTTCACTAACAGAGTAATTTAGGCAATGGAACAGGCTGCCCAGGGTAGTGGTGCAGTCATCATCCCTGGAAGGATTTAAAAGACATGTAGATGTGGCATTTAGGGTCATGGTTTAGGGGTGAAGTTGGCAGTGCTAGATTAACAGTTGGAATCGATGATCTTAAGTGTCCTTTCCAACCTAAATGATTCCAAGATTTTATGATTCTAAGAACTGTTTTGGCCTTGTGCTCCAAGTTAGGCTCAGCTATCAGCTGTATCAGAAGACAAAAAACTTCGACAGTGTCTAAGTCAAGGTACTTTGGCTACCTATTTGAACATATAAACATCTAAACCTTCTAGGATATGCTTATAGTTAAAGACATAGTTAACCTTTCATTATATAAAATAATTAAATAAATACATATTACCAAGAGTAATAAAATATTTTGTCTATCAGAATCTTTATGGCTGCTAAAGATTTCATAAGCTTATCTCACTTTTTTTGAGAATCCATGAGAAGCACATTATATTAGAGTTCTTGCAATAACTTTCTAGAAGCTGTTGAAGTCACTAATGAGTACAAATATCTGTGTCTTTATTTTTTTCAAGTCACATATCACAAGTGATCTGTGCAAAAGGTAAGATTACTATCATCTCTGCCATAAACTGGACACTTAAGCTATTCTACCATAAGTGGAATCCCTACAAGATCAGGAATCAGAAGCTAGGGTGACAAGAAAAGTCCTCTAGTGATTTTATGTTAAATTTTTGGAATATTGTACACCAGAGATTGGTAGCTTTGAAGGTCATTAAAAATCTTTCTGTCAGTAAACTGTGAAGAGTAAAATAGAATTCTGAAATGCTCTGAGATTTCTAAAAGTACAGAAATGGATAAGTCAGATGATCCTAGGCTAGGGTCATCTGGCAAAAAGACAGCTAGTTACACACTAGCATCCCTGTCCGGATGCGTTCCTGTGTAACCTGCCCTAGATTCTGTGGTCCTACTTGGCAGGGTTGTTGGACTTGATCTCCAGAGGTTCCTTCCAACCCCTAACATTCTATGATTCTATGACTCTATACTTTGATTTTTCATTAGTTGTGTTGACTCTGGACACCTAGGAAACATGGTATTTACATTTAAAGAAACATTCATAACTTCTTAACTTCTTGAAGTGTTTTAGTTAGGGAGAAGTTTAAGAATAAATCACAATACATACTGATCAGAAAATGAGTCTGGTGTCAATAATTTTTTTATTCATGGACTCTATACTAGAAGAAAAAAAAAAGTATAGTGCTGATTATGCTATCTTCCCCAAACATTAAATAGAATGAACATTGTTTAGTAACAGAAGTTTCTGCTTTAACTAAACATCAAATCTTTCAGATATCTGTGTCATAAGAATGAATGTAAATAATTCAGCTAGACTCTAAGGTAAAAATTGGGAGTATAAACATTTAGAAGTAGTGACATGAAGATTGAGGAGTCCTGAAATCTGTTAAATCTCTTTTCCCCTCTTTGAAAAATGCCAGTGTTGTATTGATCTGATCCTATGGTATATATCTCAATCCACTGCAATAATTAATATCTAATTAATCAATCAATAGTCATCTAACAGTCACTGTAATTGTATCATGTAATGCTACTCATTGGTAACTGACCAGGTTGCCTCTCAAATGCAATGTTGTTGACCACTCTCAATACTACTGGTGATTCGTTCCAAAAACATGTTTTTAAATCTTTCATTCTTCTTGTGATAATATCTTCTAGAATTTTTCATCACCATGTTTTCACTCCAAGATACTAGGCTACACATATACAGGCAGAGGCTAAGGATGGAACCATGCTGAACTGGCCATGGCTGGTTGAGATCTGTCTAACTTTGTCTTGTACTGATATTCACATGCAACCTATTTTCTATTTATGCACCTAGTTCTGGGAAAATATGGACAATATACAGCTCATAAAATAACATAAAATAAAATTACACTGAGATAATAATTGTGGATATAAATATCTTAAATAGCTTCAGTGTGCCGTATATGATTGATTTTCCCAATGTCTGAAAATTTAAACAATGCTTGATGTTCTTCATAGCCATAATTATATTTATGTAAATACTGTAAGTAATTGGGTATGTCTGTAGTTTTCAGGAGTGCTCTACTTAAAATTCTTGGATTCAGAAGTAAGCCTTCCTGGCAATAACCCACAGACAGTGAACCCAAAAAGGAGTCAGCACGTTTATGAAAATTCATTAAAAATTTAAACAAACATTTACAGATTTATTGTTTTTATAATATGTAGACCTTTTCTAATTATAAACACATCGTAAATTTGTGACTTGACAGCAGCAAAATGGATGCTAAGAGGTAGCAACCTGAGAATAGGTGTTATGGGGAAAGACTGTTAGGACACAAAAAATTGACAGTGCAGCTAATGCTGTTAATTGTCATTTTGTGTGGGTGCAGGTACACAGCACATGGAAGAGTGGAGAAAGCTGCATTTCCTGCAAAGAGAGAGTCTTTGTTCTTTCCTGGGGGAAAAACATGTTATGAGTTACCATGACTCTATCTTTTGTGGCAAAATAACGTTGATAATGCACATACTGCAAGAACAACTGGATATTTATTACAAGAAGATACCAAAGTATTTTATCTACCTACATATGTACTACAGATACACGTCTTTGAATGGTCTATTATTTCAGTAAAGTGAATGATTCAGTGACCTTGGAACAAGAATGTATGTTTGATGAGGTTGGGCTAATAAAACATTAGTTATGATATCAGGAAACCAAAGCTTGAGGGCTGTTGAATAAAAACAGAGGATTGTAACAGACTCCCCCAAAGTTCAAGTAGAGGGTAACTGCACAGGCCTGGAAAGTGCAAGCAAGGAACAACAGCAGAGGTGCCAGGTCTATTAACATAGATCATAATGGTCATTTAGTGGTAATTAATGAAATGTAACCTTGAGAGCTGAGTGGAACTTGTTTCAGATAAAAAAAGAGAACAAAGAAAAAGTATTACACATATGTGAAGCTTACATTACATAGTATATTTGAATATACCATCAAACTGTGAACTAGTGAGAAAAGTGCAAATAAGCAGAGTTAGGGAATATATAAAAATGTCATAGGCAGACCAAGAGTGAGGAGGAAGCATCAACTTCAATGCTTCGCCCACAGAAGAGCTTGAGATGTTACTAATTTATTGTAACTTCATACCTATGCTTCTCTTCAAAGTAGATTAGTAACCTGATTTTAGGAAACAAGGGGCAACAAAAAGGTGGAGATAATGCCAGAGAGACATAGATACTAGAAAGTTTGTGTATGTCGTTTTTAATTCCATCATTATTGTGAATGAACTGTAATACTAGTATAATCACAGAATAATTTAGTTTGGAAAAGGATGTCTGGAGGTCATCTAGTCAAATTACCTTAGAGCAGGACCAAGCAGATGATATTATTTAAGGCCTTCTCTAATTTTGAGTATCTCTAGGGGTGGAGAATTCAGAGCTTTTCTAGTTAACCTGTTACAACATCTCACAACACAGGGTGAAACATATATTACTAACTTATAATCAGAACTGTCATGATGAAAATTCTGCCTGTTGCCCATCATGCTATCAAGACATATAGTATCTGTTATCTACATCAGTTTGTGGTGAGCATCTGGCATTCTGTACAATTAAGGGGGAAGCTGAGAGGAAACAACTTCACCTCAGCTAAGCTAATGATTAGGGTGCAATCATGCCTCAGAAAGCTGATTGAATTGCTTTCAATTTCCAGAAGCATTGTTTTATTCAAGCTCTGGGGCAAAGAATCTTCTCATAGCAGCATGCCCAAGAGTCTATTTAAATCATATAAATGTGCCCAGTGGTGATGAATAGCTTACTTTATATCCATAGCTATAATATTTTGTCATCACCACCTGACTGAATTTTCTATTATGCCCTAATAATGGGCAGAGCTGAGAAGGTTCATATTTCACGTGCCACTTCCTATCTGAGTCATTTCATTTTTTGAATCAACAATATTTTGAATTGCAGATCTCCTTAAGAACATTTTTTTTCTTTAGAAGAAGCACAAGGCATCCTATTGCAGTTCTTGGGCAGACGTACAGAATGTACTATACTGTTTCTTCCTAAAACAAATTCCCAGAAAGATAAAATGGTTAACTAAGTTTTTTAGAGCTTTCAGAAAAGCAGGGAATTGGATTAAATTTCAAATGAATGCCTTTTAAAAACCCTTCCAAGTTTCACAACAACAATCTATAGAAACCAAATATTTTTAGGGAAAACATGCAAACATTTCAAATGACTTCTTTAAGGACAGCAATGTCTATGTTTCTTGCAGCTCAGAGAGTGCTGGAAGAATATGGAGTCTTAAGATACTATTTTGTTTTCTGAAGTTTCTTTACAATTTTTGACCAAAGAGACTGTAAACATTGTTTCACACTCAGTGATCCCTTTGATCATGCCCAGTGGATTACATGAAAGAGTGCTTTTTGAAACAAACTGAAGGCATACACACACAGTTCACAAAAATATCTGATTTTTTTGTCTAAATAAGTGAGAACATAATAACATTGTCACGGATACAGAAGTATCTGTATCCATGACTCTAACATACCCTGATTAAGTCCATTCAAAAGTTCAATTTCACAGAAAAATAAAAGGAGAAATAGAGCAAAATGCCTGGGTAGTGATCCCACTGTTTGTCTTAAGTGGCACAGAAGTGAGATATTGCTGTTCAAAACCAGATACAGCAAAAGATATCTGGGATCATAATTTGTAGTCACGTGAAAAGTATCTATTTGCTTAGACACCAGGAAACTAGAAGTTCAATAGTAATTGTGAAATGGGGAAAATCCCAAGGTTTTCACTTTTTCCAGGAACACAACTCACTTCTTCCATGCACAAAGCACTCATCTCCAGAATGATCTGAAACCTTCCACTTTCCTGGTTCCTATTTGGAATGAACAGGTGAAACAATCTAAGGAATACTATAGGAAACCTCAGCCTCTTTTTTCAACAGTAGTGAAAATCAGACAGGCTGGAACTTCAAAATTTAATTCTAATTCAAGTTCATGTGAAGTGCACTGTCTTCCTGGACACAACATCCCCCAAAAATTCTTAAAAATGAAGTGAAACATGAATGAGTGAATAAATAAGTAAGTAATCTTCCCCAGTAACAATAAAATCAAATATAGCTAAACCAGGGACTGAGAGTGCAGAAGTAAGACAAGGAGACCTTTTATTTATCTTGCTTTAATACTTGTGTAACATATCTGTAAACCAGCAGGCAGTCAGAAACACCAATAGGAAGAGTTTAAATCAATATGAAAGAACAAGGCTTCCAACTGCAGCCTTTGTGATCTTAAAAACAGCACTAAGAGGCAGAAGGAACCCATTGCATTCACCATACAATTTTAAAAGTGTAAGAGAAGTTATGAGTCTCCTTGTCCACATCAGCACATAAATACTTTACATCTGTGCCAAAACCAGCAAGAATATTGTTAATTTACAGCAAGACATCTGGGCATGGTTTTCAGCTTTTCGTCAATGAAGAGCATTTCTGTTGTTTAGGCACTGTGCATGGCAGAATTTCCTGTTGTACATTTACATAGAAGAATTGACTCTGCAAAAGTTTGTGAGGTGCATACTTGAAATGCATCTCAGACATCACAGATTTATTTCTCAGAAGCTATATCCAACAGTAGAATTTTTATGTCTCGCCCTTTCTTACCACTTCCCCAGGTCAACAGCAATGCAATTGTTTAATCCCGGCTTCCTGAAAATAGAGCCATTTTTAAAAAATTTCCAGTGATGTCATAGCTGTCTAGGAGATGAGCTGCAGCTAATATCACAGTAATCACATATCACTGTCTGGGTTACACAAGTTACATTCTTCCTCTTTCCAACTTTATTCCAAAATTTTAATAAAATATAAGTCAACTGTATATTTATGGAATAAATATATTATCTTTTGTTTGTGGGAAAATCCAAAAAACCTGTTCTCCTGAGCTTTCTGGTGCTGAAAAACATAGCTGAAAGAAATACACTGAGGAAATTCCACATATATGTGCTCATTTTGATAAAGATTCCAACAACATTTGGCAGCATGCTCCCAACTTGGTAAGGAGGGCTTTAAACTGAAAGACTGGGTAGGGTCCAAGGTGGCAATCCTCATGCCATCCCATCCAACTAGGGAATTATTCAGGCCAACCAGGACAGTGAAAAATGCTCCTTAGTTGCCTTGTAGGATAAGAGCCAGTATACTAACCACCTCAAGGCTAGATATGACTACGGTGGTTCCTCATTCCAGGGAAACCTTTTTGCTTGATTAGGTCTCTGAAATGCCTGTACAACGACACATGCAGCATGGGTGATAAACAGGAAGAAATAGAGATCTTGGTGTGGTTGCAGGGTCATGATCTCATTGCAATTACAGAAACAAGGTGGGATAGCTTACATGACTGGAATGTTGCCATGGATGGCTGTGTACTTTTTAGGAATGACAGACCAGCAAGATGAGGTGGTGGAATTGCTCTTTATGTGAGAGAGAAACTAGAATATATAGAGCTCTGCCTAGGGGGGATGAAGAATATGTTGAAAGCTTATGGTTAAGAATTAAGGGTGACACATTTGTGTGTGTTTAGTAAAGGCAACCTGATCAGGAAGAGGTAGTCGATGAGGCCTTCTACAGACAGCTAGAAGTAGCCTCAAGATACATGCCAAGGTGCTGATGAAGGACTTCAACCATCCTTATATTTGCTGGAAAGGAAACACTTGTTTCACTGGTGAACAATTCAATAGTAACAGTTTTTTTTGTAAAGTGGCAACTTTTTGATCTTTCTCTGACACCTATAATCAAAGTTGCTAAGTTTGATGGAGGAGAGAAGTAGCTGGGGCAGTTGATTGAGACAGCTTCACATGCGCAGAGTTATTTGAAGGGTCCATAGATAATGGCCTACACTGGCTGTAATGGTAAACATTATTCTGGAAAGAAAAAGCGGAAAAGAGTTTGAAAAAAATTTTATAAATCATTGAAAACTACAGAAATTCATTTAAATGACAAAGGTCTTAAACTGTTACAATCCATGTAAAGAAAGACATGAGATTTAAACATGAATGATCAGCTTGTTAATCTACAGCCTTTATTGTGTCCAGATTCTTAATACCTGAAAGCAAATTGTTCTGCAATGTCAACGTTTAGGGGCTGGGTCAGCCACTAGATGAATGACAGAAGCTATCTATTAATCGTTCTCACTTGACAAAGAGGAACAGAAATGGAATAAGGGAAAGAGACTTACGGGTTGGAAAAGAAAACTAAAACAGCTTTAATGAAAATAATAACAATAAAACAAAATATATACAAATATACACAAAACCAATATAGAACCTCACCCTTCTGATGGCAATTGCATCATCATCACCACTGATGCTGTGGAAGTACTAGACTGGGGAAGTCCCAGACTGGACTCAGTGGTGGATGGGATCCAGATTCAGGAGCTGGGTTCTGGAACTGGATTCAGGAACACATGGATTCTTATCAAAGGCAGAATGGACAGAGTCCTCCTTGGATGCTGGCCATTAAGGAAGAGAGTTTGACCCTCGTGATCCCTCAGCTTTATATTGAATACGATGTATACAGGATGGAATACCTCATTGGTCATTTTAGGGTCACCTGTCCTGTCCGCTTCTCCCTGCAAGTGCTGCCTTTTACTTTCTGCACCCTCAACATGATACACAAGATGTAGCAGTGACCTTGGTCTGCAAATATCTAAGTGCAAAAGACAGCAAATATTATTCTGTAATATTGAAAGCACATACAAGATCATCTTGGTAATTTTTTTGTCATAAAGACATTATTTGGCAAAGCATGTCTTATATACATCTTAATAGTCATGAGCATATCTGCTGTATGACTTTATGATTCTATGGTTTTAGTTTAAATTAAAGGGAAGCTGATAAGCTACTAAAAGTGGTAATGAAATTTGCATGATCTGGCAAGTTATGTGAATCTGTCGGTGTTCTTTACTCTGAATTTTCACTATAAGAATGAAAAGAAGAGGTAGCTTCCTTATAGGTAATTTCATGTCTGAAAAAGAACGACCTCTTCTACTGCAGACAGAATTATGACAATTTTGAGGCCAGGACAGAAATATTCAAAGGAAACAATGCGTATAAATCCCTGGTAAGATAAACATGTGCACATAAAATGACTTTCATTTAATCGGATTGTATACCAGAAAGGTTATCTGTTATTAACGGACATCAATGCATCTTCAAGGAACACTTGAAAATGTTTAGTTGAAAGACAATAAAAAAATTGGTTTGCTTTCAGAACCTATGAACTCACAATAAATTATAAGTATGGAGTGAAGAATTTTTTTTGTAAGCTGATCTTTTAAAAGTACATTTTCACCATTTCCTTTAATAGGATTTCTTATCTGTTATAGGTTAAAATCAGAGTTAGAATAAGATTCTTTCCACAGGCACTAGAACATACAAAACTTTATTCAGCCTTTATTTCCCTTTAGCAAATAATGGCCAGATGGAATCCTCAGGAAATGTGGATGTTTTCTAAAGCTGTAAGTCTCTATTTCCTGACTGGTTAGGAAGGAATAATGACAGTGGCTGTCTTGGTGAAGTGCTTTTCAGGCCTTTGAATTCAAAGTGCTACATAAGAATGTAGTCTTTTATAATTTAATTTCAGATCCTGGCCAAAATAAAGTATTCACAGTGGGTGAAAATTGAAAAGAGTGGCTAAAAGTAATGAACTTAGTACAAAACCCTTAAAGTGCAAAAAAGTTCAGATCCTGTTCACTATGATTTTCAGAGTAATTGCAAGTCATTTTTTATCCTGTCTAAACCGATTTGCCCATTTTCAGTTACTACTATTACTTTTGCTGCATATAATTTTTGTTCCTCTTGCTTTTTATTCACCACATAGCACACTTCAGTACTATACTGGAAAAGGGGTACCATCCAAACAAATAAATGATCACAATTTTTGAATAAGTTAAAGATACATACGAATGCAATTGCTAAGAAGAGAAAATGTTGCACTTACTATTTTAAGTCTTTAAAAGTCTTGCAAACATATGCAATTTAAGTTTAACAGATATGAACATTATAAGAGGGTTTTTATTTTAAATTTATTCTCTCTTCTTTGAAGAAATTAACCAAACCCTCAGTGACATGACTATTTAAAACTGTACCTCATATTTTTAACTGCCGACATCATTTAAAAGTTATCTATTTAGAATCCATTTTAAAAACAGACAATTGCTAATCATAAGCCTCATGAGAACAATTATTTTATTTTTTTAATAGATTTATTCCACTGATGTATTTTGGAACGTGGGTGTGGGAGTCTGACCCCCACATATTAAGGACTTCTGCCTTATAAAACAGCGAACAAAGAACTACAGCCCCCGTGATGCCATGGTTTTGCCGGAAGTCAGAAGCTGGAAGTTGTACAGACACGGCAAGGTATAAAAACTCAAAAGAAAACAAAAACTTTCCCTTTTTGCCCCATTGTGCAGCCAGACACATCGCTGCCACCAAGCCCCCCTCCCCGGGCCTCGCAGCCGGGGAAAGAAGGAGGGAGAGGGGGAAGCTGAACTGAGCTGCTGGCGCAGGAGCAAGACAACCCCTGTGCCACTGCTGGCCGCTGCTGGAACTGTGGCAAGTCCAAACGCCAAAAGATTCCAAGCTGGGGGAACGAAAGGGAAGCTGCCGCCTCCTGCCACTTAAAGAAACCCGCCACTCCAAGCCGGGAGTGCTGCACCAAAAGAAACTGAGAAAAAGCCACGCTGCCGCTGAGCCCTGAGGTGCACGAGTTGCCGCCATGGGAGCAGCACCAAGCCAAGCCGCTGCCACTGCCCCGCGGTACTGGCGCTGCTCCAAGCTAAGAGCCCTGCGCCTAAACCGAAAGGAACTACAGCAAGAAGCTGCCGCTGGTGCCGCTCCAAGCCGGGGGTGCCGTGCCAAAGCCGCCAAGCCACTCCAAGGTGGGAGTGCTGCACCGAAGAAGCCGCGCACCGCCACTGAGTCGCAAGCCGCTGCCAAAAAAACTGCGGCAAAAAGCCGCCATCATCATCGCTGTCGGAGAGAGACTCCAATCGTGCCGAAAAGCTGGCAAAAAAGCCACCATCATCATTCACCGTTGAAGAGAGACTCTGATCGCGCCTGAAAGCTGGCAAGTCGCCATCATCATCGCCATTGGAGAGAAACTCCGATTGAGCTGAAAAGCTGGCAAGTTGCCATCATTGGAACCGCCCGAGTCTGCCAGCCAAGTGTCGTCGACCTGGCCCCCACAAGGACCATCGCCACACGCTGGCAAAGGGTAGAAACCAACATCTACACACAGGCACACGCACCACACCACACCAGGCTGACTGAGGGGGAGGGGGTGTCCTTTGGGTGGGCGGGCTGATG
>JAVSBS010026940.1:83512-165301 GCA_033124195.1 Coracias cyanogaster | reverse complement strand
TTCTCTGCACCCGCTCCAGCACCTCAATGTCCTTCTTGTACTGTGGTGCCCAAAACTGGACACAGTACTCAAGGTGCAGTCTCACGAGTGCCAAGTACAGGGGCACAATCACCCGTAGTCCTGAGTTTCTTCTCACTTTTCCCTTAGTCCCTGTCTGTACCTCTACAGTGAAAAGCACGCACTTCCTAACTGCAAGTTATTTCCTTTTAAAGACATTCAAAGTTAAGGAAGATGATTTCTACTTCTCACCCAAGAGACACAGTATGGGGTAACAGGGCAGATCAGATGTTCAGCAGGCTTTGAGAAGGTAACTCCACATATCAGAGCATTAGCAACCTATTACTCTGTGAAGGTATCTCTAACACCCTTGGGCTGCTCCAGTTCCTTTCTTCTACCAAAGACTGGTCTGCAGCTGGAGTCAAAAGCAAGTGCTGCAGCTCTGTGATTAATCCTCATCTTCCCCATGACCGACGAAAGGACTTGAGGTCCCTAGGGGCAGCGGATGCTTTCTGCAGGACACAACCCCGGAAAGCTGGAGTCTGGTGAATGTCTGCCGTGCTGTCTGAAACTCAGGGGTGAACCAGTGCTTGGTGGGAAAGAGCAGCAGCTCTGCAGGAGAGAAGAGCTCAAGGGAGAGGGTGTACACAGAGGATAGTGGAGGAAGCATGTGTGAGGCAGCAGCTGCAGAAAAAGGCAGCGGGGGAGGTGGTAAGCACTTGGGAACGAACCCTGGAAAAGAGGAAAGGCAAAACACAGCAATGGAAGGACAGATGAAATGAGGGCTGTCAATGGAAATGTCCTGGGGACAGTCCTGCATGGGGATGGAGGCACTCTGGCTCGCATTGCCAGGGTGCTTCAGCTACTGCAACCACTGCAGGTTGGGAAAGTCTGAGTGCTGTCACTGGGGCTTGCTAGGGAACCCCTTCAACCATCACCTAAGTCACTGAAGGCTTGGCCGTGTAAATGTGTTTATTTAATTGAACTATCTAATCCAGGAGCCGAGTCATCCCAGACGAGTGCAGGTAAGCTTTTCACACCTTGCAAAAGTCTCCCAACCAGCCCACCAGCAGCGGCAGGGTGGGCTGGTTGGGACACACACACTGCAGGCTTGCCAGCCTTGCCTGAGGCTCCTTCCCCAGTCAATGGAGCAACGGAGGGAGCAGCCTTCCAGCAGTGACTCAGCCCACCGAAGAGCAGAGCCACCTTCCTGAGGCACATGTTTCCCTGCTCTGAGTATAGGAAGAGCCTAAAGCAAAGACAGCCTGTAATGTAGAGATCCCAGCCCAAAAGCTCGAAGTTAGATAGGATGAATCTGGATATCCACATAGGTAAAGGATATATATGGAAAAATTAGTGCTGTGTAGCAGACTGAAAGTAGGTGACTCATCTCGGCGAGTACCAGAGCTGACTGTACCATCTTCTGCACAATAAGCACCACTTCTTGTGTAATTAGAAGTGCACATGACACGGGAACCAGTGTGTTGGCCGTGGCTCCCCATAATGCACATTTCAGTTTAGCTGTCTGGAACAACTACTTTTGGGAATAGTTTTAAGATAATTCGGGTGTGAATAGTGAATGACAAAATATTGCTAGAAAATTATCAAGCTGTTAAACAACCACTGAGAAGCACATGTTAAAAATTCCTCCAGTGTATAATTCTACATTACAATTCAGAGATAGGCAGGTTTTTTGGGAACTCAAATAAACCAGCATCCAGAGATGTATTCATAAGGTCTATCTGAGAAAGAGTCAGCAATACTTAATATTTGTACACTACTCACTACCTTCTTGGTTGGTGAAAGGCTTGGTCATTTCTGTTTTCAAGGCTAGACATACTATTTTGGCACACTCTGTTGAGTTTTTATGGTAAACCCAGCACAAGTATATCCTAATCATTTTGGACTGTGAGAATATCTCTGAAGGCAGCAGCAAGGCTGCCTACAACCAAGTCGACATGGGATTTTGAAGGAAGTTTTTTGCCCTCTCCTCATAGCTGATAGTACTAGCAAACAGCACATCCCCTGTATAGTGATTTCTTTCTGGGCTGTTCCCCATGTTTCCTATCACAGATGAGTTCCCAAGGCAGAAGGGCAGAGTCTGCATCATGTAGCAACCAGGGAGCTTGTGCCTCTCCGAGCCAAAGCCCCACAACAACAGTCACCCCTCTCTTCCCATGAACAGGGACTCCTGTTCCACTAGGTGATCTGTGAAGGGTCTTTCAGACCTCAGAGCTGATGCGGAGGCATGTGCGTGGCCCAAAACTTGCTTCCTCCTGCCACAGGACCTAATAGAGTGGTGGATACCTCAGCTGCATTGCAAAAGCTCGCAGAGCAAAGGGAATAGAAGTGCTAAAAACTACATGTGCAATCAATGGAAATGTGTCAGTAGGTGGGTGAGAGAACGTAATGGAGAAAGTAGCAAGCATGGTAGGCTCTGAATGCCATGGAAGAAAATACGGGCAGTGAAGTGGGGGGGAGGATTTCAGTTTGTCACACATTTTGCCTCTCTCCCACCTTCTTCTCACTCCTTCTCTTCATTTTTCAATTGCTGGGATAATGCAAGTGAAAAAGAACATCCAGATCCATCCAGCCTGGCTTTCAGGACTTGGTATGGAGAGCATAATGAGTAAATGTTTTTTGCCACGTATCCAGTTTCCTATCAGGACCTGTATTAATAATAACTATGCCCAATTGTTAGTGGACTCCTCTTCTAATGAATGCTTTGTTTAAATGTATATTAAAAACTTATTTCTACAATGGCTTCCTTCTCTTTAATGGGATTTGACATGTTGGCTCTGGCATAGCTTGTAAGTTGTTTGTATGAAGTTTTGAAATGTATTTCTGAATGCGGCTATATAAATACTGCATGCATTGAATTGTACTATTTTATTGTGCAACTAAAATATTTCCTGTTCTATACCATAATACGATTTGTTGTTTTTCCAGCACACACATTAGGCTGCATTCAACTTCTGCACAAGGTAGAAGAACCCAAATTAAATTTACAAGCACACGTGAGCTAAGCTAGTTAACTCTGGCCAGGTCATGTTTCCATGATTAAATAATACTGGCTATTATAACATATTGCAAGGAAATGTAGCTATAAATTCCTGTCTCAGTATATTTCCAAGCCTCATTGTACCATAGAAACTCTGCTATACTCTCTAGTAAGCAGTAGGCTTGACATGAGACTCAGTCACCCTAAGCAGATGTGTTAGATGCTAACTCTGAGGAGATAAGAGTAACAATGCTGCTCTCCCATGAGCTTTCCTCTCAAGGACCTTCCCATGCTACACAAACATTAGTAAATCGATCTTCATTGCATCCCACCACAGCATTTATTAACTGAGGAAATTGGTTCCCAGAAAGATTTAACAGTTTGCTCAAGGCCAGAGAGTAGGTCCACAGCAAGGAGAAAGAGCTAGGGGATTTTGCTGGAGACCTTCACTTATTGCTATTTAATGTTTAACATTAACATTTAACACAGTGTGCTGAAGGCATGATAGCACTGGGTGTTCACCTTGTCAGAAGTGGAAGGGCACTGGTTTCAGAGACTAGCGCACAACATGCCTGCAGCAGGGCAAGCTCTTACTGAACATGTTGGTCACCACCACATACCCCAGGGGACCTCTCAGGGCAGCAGGTCCCTGGGAGGGTGAGGGACCATCTCCTGCCTGCCTGTGGGACTGCTTTAGGATGGGAATGAGAGTTCCATAACTCCACCATTATCCTTGCTGGGACACATCACTAGGTCTTCCAGAGGTCCAGGAGGAGCTCTTGGGGGCCATGTCTACCCCACTCAGGGAGCAGAGCTGCAGAGATCCTCATCCCAGAGTCAACCAGGTCACATTGCAGCTTGCAGACAGCTTTCCTTTTGGTGGAAACAAGGGTGACAGGGCTTCATGGGTTGTTGGTGCATACACAGGTCTGAGCTGAAGATACACAAGGCATGGCAAGGACATACATGTGAGACACCAGGGCAGACCAGCTCTATCTGTAGTTCAAGGTTTCTACAGGTGGCTCTGATAGTTTTGCATTTTATTAAGATTTTAAATTTTACTTTCACTTAAGATGTTGCCAAAATTTGACCACTTGGAATAAAGTTTTCCAATCCAGGTGTTTGCTTCAGGCTGGATTATTTCAGATAGGGCAGGGAGGAGAATGTCATTTAGAGCTGTTGCTCATGGCCAAGACTCAGGCTAAGGGAAAAAGCTTATATGTAAAAAATACTGTGACTTAACCTTTGAAACTCACCAATGCTCTGAGAATTAAAAGACGGTTGTGTAAGGGAAAGAAAAACAGAACAGATAAAGAATTGCCTCTATGGAGACAATTCAGATGGATGGCTATAGCGTGGACAAGAGTGGAGGACCTGGACGGGGTGAACTGGCACAGGCAGCATACCATGACTAAAACTGGAAGGATGAGCCCAAAAAACACAGACTTCACAAAACGGGACTAAATTGCTGAGATAGGGGAAAGTTTACAGTGGGACAACCTAAGGGGTGAAGCAGAAGGAGGTTAGGAGAAGGGTAACCATTTCAGGTTTTGCACCCAAGAGTAGGCACTAGTCCATAGCTGTCCTGGGTCTATTCCTAAATTTCTCCAGTCGGTTGCTGTCAGTGTTTATGGGTGAAACCACTGATGACAGGGTGCTTCATCTCCCGTGTACTGTTAGAGCAGGCTCTCACTGTACAGGTGTGGTCCTTTAGCTGCCTCAGCAAATCTCATCATCGTGGTGTTTATCCTACTGATAAGTCATGCGGATGTCACACAACTTTACTTAACTACTTTAAATTTTGTCTTTAATTGCACACACATACTTGGGGTTTCTTCATGTATCCAAAGCCCTACTGTGCACCAAAAGGATGTCTCAGTGGGCAAGCACCTATTCAATTTGTTATTTTCTGCTGTATTCTTGATTTATATCAAGCACATTAAAACCTGAAATATTTTCTTAGTGGGATTTTCTATAGTGCTCTCCACTGCAGTTAGGACATGAACTCCCTAGCTATTAGTTGGTTCACTTTAGCAAAATTTCTTTGTGATGAGATATCACGATATTGTCTTTTGGCTAACAAGCAGCTAAGTCAGCACTACAGCTGCCCAGTTTCAACCCACCGGGACCTGGTTTTTCAGAGCACTTATGATATGATGCTGTGAATCACAAAAGCATCATGCTCCCTGACTCACCTGAGACTGAGAGCTCAGCATTTCTGCAAACTAAACCACTGCACTTGGAAGTCAGGCACCTAGAAAGTAAAAAAGACACAATTAGAACTCATCTGTGAAAAGCTTGGCTGAACAATATTTCCCATCACTCTGGAACAAAGGAGGAGATAGGAGCTAAGGATGTGATTTTGTACTTTCTCTTGCCCACAGTCTCATTCCTCATTCACTTCTAACTTTTATAATAACATGATATAGAGATGCTGCCATGGCCACAGAGTAAGTCTAATTTGTGGACTGAAGGAAGGAGTTGTGTGGGAAGATACCGTCTGGTCAAACGGTGCAAATCGTGTCTGCGTAACACATGTACATATGGGGGCTGAATTAAGGTAGCAAAAGTAATTTTAAATTAGCAGTTTCTAAACATTTGTGTGCTTGTTCTGCCACACTTACTAGTATTCCTTCAAAGCAGGCTTTTGATTTGTTTTGGAACAAAGCATATTTATTCTAATTCAGTGTAGGAAATAGCCAGTTCTATCTTTCTTACAAAATATTTTTGCAAATGGTAGGGTGCCCTTCTCTTGACATTCCTCACTAACTTGGGTTCAGCATTTGAAGATGATAAATGCGCATCAAGCCCAGCATTTCTACCACCACCTACCTGCTTTGGCTCTCATTTCGTTAGAATTTCAGCAATGTGCTGGTTCACAGCAGATAACCTTTTCTCCTCCTCTGGGCTGTGAGCGCCTGTGAGTGTGTGTGCATGTGTAGGGGGTGAGGGAACGGGTGCATTTCTCATCTCCTCAGCATTTATTACATTCCTCTTTCTCTACCTCCTCTGCAGCAATAAATCAGCGCTACTTGTTATTGCCTACTCCTTGGGCAGCGTCTCGGAGAGAGGCAGGCTCTCCTGGCTATGATGTCGAATGTTTTATCAAAAGCTAAAAGAAAAGTAAAGAACTAAAACAAACCAAAGTCTTACTTTTGCAGATTTTGAGAGGAAGGACCTTCCTCTGAGAGCTGGCTCATGCCAGCTACACCACCCATCAAGACAGACAAGCTTTGCCCCACACAAGTCACAGTTACCAACCCCAGCCTTGCACTGCCTGCACAGGCAGGAGAGGGCAGTGTGTTAGTGGGGTGATGTTTCTGCTTCCATCATGGGAGGGAAAATCTAGGATTTCTGGTGCTGCTATTTCCTGCCTGCAGGCAGCTCCAGGGCTGGGGTGCTGGGTGCACCATTCCCGTGCATGTGCTGAGATGGGTGTGCACTCTTCGCACTTCTGCAGCGGGTGAAGCAAGTGAAGCCCTAAAGATAGGTTGTGGATGGAGTAAAATACATCCTGATTATTGTTTACTCTGACAAGATCAGAGGAACACACACTGGTGCCTGGAGAAACTGCAGATGTAGTGCTCAGGGACACAGTTTAGTGGTCGACTTGGCAGTGCTGGGTTTACTGTTGGACTCAATGATCTTAAAGGTCCTTTCCAATCTAAATAATTCTGTGACTTTATGATCCTAAATTAAGAGCGGCGTCACAGCGGGGCTGTGGCTTCAGCAGCTCCCTGGAGAAACTTTGCCCAGCAAGCCTCTGCCTTATTTTTTGTTGCCTGCTTTCTAATCACAGCAAACTGTTTTCCTCCACAGAGGCTTCTCGATTTTCTACAGGGGAAAATAAGGCTTTCCCACCTACCTGGCACAACAAACAGAGAGTAGATGTTCCTTTGCTCCACCGAGAACACTCTGATGGTCTGGAGAAATTATGGGAAAAGACGCTGGTGTGTTGGAGGAGTGGGTGAGAAAGGCAGACGGGAGCTTTGTGGAAGCTGGTGTTTGGTTGGTCCAAGCCCAGAAGCACAAAAAAATATCTGGCACATCTGGTTTAAAGCCAGTGTTGCATCTTTTCATCCTTAATCCCTTCCGATGTTAACTGGGGTAACTCATCTGGGAACCTTCGTGTAGAAGTTACTGAAGGGTTTTACAGGCAGGTTCTCAGAGTCTGAAGTGCAGAAAAAGCCCCCCTGACACATTAGCATGTTTTTATTGTGGCTTTGTAGATGTATTTTACATTTTCTTTCTGCAGTGGCGAAAGGGGGAGAGTTGGGTCCCCCCAAGCAAGAACTGTACTTTATCAACTCAGTTTGTCAGCAATGGCACTGGTAAAAGCATGCACACACATGCACCTCTTTCTCAATGTCTTCCCTAAACTTTGCCTAGTTTTTTATTCAAATGGGTGCCTCGAGCTACTGACAAACAGTGCCTGTAACATGAGATGTGCAGGGTATGAAAAAACCCACCAACCTCAGCACAAGCTCAGATTCCTTCTCCTTTTCCTGCTCTGATTTTCACCATTTCTTACTGGAAGGCTTTCCCTGCCCTCTTTCAAGGAGATGTGCATAGGTCATTTGGCATTTTTCAGAGCCTCCAGGGAAGTTGATATCCTTGCATCAGACTGTATTTGGGCATTGCCTCCTCTGCCAGGGAGACTGCTATGTTGCCAGCTGTGCTGCAAACACACAGGTGTGGCAGAGAGGCAAGCCTGACATGCAGAAATGATCTGTCTCTTCATGCATATTTTGAGGCTCCAAAATATATCTGATGCCAAGCAGATTAAAAAGTATTACATGCAGAAAGGGGAAGGACTTGTCTCTGTTTTCTCATTTGCTCCCCTTTCCTAAAAAAGTTCTCCCCAGACTTCAGGCCGTTTGCAATAGACATTAGATGGATCTACAAATGCAAGACAGCCTTTGAGTGAGAGCTTTGGTTAAAGAGCTCTTCTTAGCCCACGGTGTGGTGGAGAGGGGTGGGAAAGAGAGAACATGGTATAGAAATATGGGAAGTGAAGCTTGGGAACAATCAAGCTTGGAAGGAAATGGGTTTTGAAGATACTGTGGCCACTGTTGAGAAGGTGAAGTCCTCATAGCACAGCTCTGGCCTCTCCTGCCTGCTGCATCTGGAGTAGTCCCAGGTGTCCACATCCTTGAAACTCATGTGGTTTGGGGAGCTGGTGGTTTCTCTTCTCACTGAGTGCTGCATTGCAGAACAGCTTATCTCTGGCTTTAGCCTTTAGGCTAAAGGCTTTAGCCTGGTTCCTTTAGGAACCCTTCGAGATAAGCAATGGTTTCAGACAGAATGAATTATCCACAGCCTTGCTGTCTTTCCACATCTCATTTTTCCACAACTTTCTCACATGCTGATTATAATTGCCCTTTAATTGCTTGTCTAATTTCAATTACATAACAAGTAAGCTGTTCAGTAGCTGCCAAAAGTATCTGTTAAGTTGTGGGTTTTTTTTCAATCATTAATTGAGTGTAAATAATTCCACAACTGTGATTGCCATAGTCCTGAGAGAACGGTGAGTTCATTCAAGGGATGGACTCTTTCTGCATAGTGTCTGCTTACTTTGGGCACAGGTTTACCAGTTTCCTCTGTAGAGATTGTTATTTAGATCTAGTAATGCTGACCAAACATCCTTAACGTGGACAAAAGGATTTCACGGTTTATACAATCAAATGCTGTAGGGAAAGACAGCAGTCTGAATGCAGGCAACAGCCAAGAGCAGACCATTCATCAATGTCACCTGCGCTGTTTCTGTTTTACATGCCAGCTAGATGCTGAACTGGAAAAAGTCCAGGATCCTTGCAGGGTTCAGATGGAGATAGGACCAGCCCTTCTCAAGGGCTTTTATCATGTTCAAGGTAGGGCAGGATCAGATACTGGGTTATACTGAGAGAATGTGCTTGCATAAAGCACTAATTAAATAGTAAGGATAAGCTTTAGCTAGAGATGAGATGTGTCTTCTGGAAGAAAGTATGAATGATCTCATGTGAGGTTGCTTTGAATTTTTTTTCCCTTTGACAAAATAGAAGGGAACAACGGCAACGGAGAGGCGCATTGGAGACTATCCTGTGCTTCTGTTATGTAGAAGGGTTGAACTGGGAGGTAGAGAGTGTTGACTGGTTGGTCAATAAGGAGCCTATATAGAGCCTTCTTTTCTGAAATGTCACATTGGATGGAAATAGCTTTCTCCAAGAAGCAGGCTGACAGTGATGGGTAATAGAGATGTTCAGGACTGAAAAGACGATCCATGGCTCAGAATAAAGCAGCAAGGGTAATTAAGAAATCTTGTGACTGAACCTCTGTGGACGGCTTTCAGAATGAATAGGTTTAGAACAAGGTATATGAATGTAAGCATGTTTTAAATCATCAAGCAAGGAACCTTGGTCTATAGTAGCTATTTTAATCTTGTTTTGCATTCATGCTTGTTTGTTTTCTTTAAGGAGCATATTTTCTCATTGCTTGATAAATACTAAATTACATGTCTTAAATAAGGTATAGCTCCTTTAAACTACATTTTGCTCTTTTTGTTAATGTTAACCAGAAGCATAAGAGGTACTAGAGGATACACAGCATGGGAGGCCCCTGATTTAAACAGTCATGTAGCTTAACATATGTTTATTTGGAAACGCAACTTTTATCATTTTTATTAGAGCAGGAAGTTGTGGTGACCCACTCCCTTTTTTTATTTTTCAGTTTATGTCAGATTCTATTCCCACAGAAACTGGAATTAAATGATAAGTGAAAAGGACAGAATTCCTAAAATACATTTATTTAAAAAGCATGCATTTGTGAAAACGGGGCAATGGAATTGATCTGGTCACCTGGATTTTCAAGATTTAGATGAATACAACTCACCCTTGCACCTCAGAAACTAGAAGAGGAAAGCAAGTTCTCCAGCTCTTAAACACATCCTGGACTGAAAGCGAATAAGTTATTGGATTGAACTCCATCCATCTGTCAAATATCCATGGCCAGTTTATCTGGACTGCAGATTAACTGTCCTATGGATGTAGAGACCTGAACTGGCTCAGTGCAGCGTGGATTATCAGTTCAGGTGCAGTGCCATGTGAAGGCAGCATTAGGATTTTAAGGTCAGGGAGGGCTTGGGAGGTGTATAATTGTGTTTGCACAGGGCTGAACCTAAGCTAATAAACTCTGTGGGGTCCAGCCTGGCTCCTTGCAGAGCTGCCCAAGTGTCTCATGCCGTACACTCCAGGGTGTGCTCCCTTCTAGAGGACGCACTCTGGCTATCAGCTTTGACTGTTATCATCATTATTATTATGATCCAGAACATCCTTGTTGCAGTACCACAGATAATGCGGAGGAAAACGCAAGCTGGACAAACAAATCAAACAGTTTTGCTTCAGAATCTTATTGAGCACACCCATAGATTCTGCTTAGTTGACGAATTTCACAAATGTGTTTTTTCACCTTTCCTCAAGACTTGGTGAGTAAACTTAGAGTGCTTAATACAAAGAATATTCTTTCATTGTAACTCAAATTATTTGATTAAATGTAGCAAATTTAGGCTTTAACATATGTTCATCACAACTTTAGATGTGCTCATTTTAAAAATAAATTAAATTCCCATTTAAAGGAAAAAAATATTTCCACCTCCATTATTTCCTTTTTTTTTTTTCTTTTTTCCACAGGCAGGGTCTGCATTTGTAGGAACTCCTAGAGGGCATGCCCATATTTTCTGTCACTGACAACGTTTATTCTCCTGGATTCTCTGGTTTCTGTTATCATGAAAACCATGGAATTCCAGTGATGGGATCTATACGGAGACTAGAAAAAACAAAAGTAAAATAAAACAAAAATAAAAGAGGTAATTAAAAATTACAGTGTCAGAATTTTCCATGCTTGCCCCCTACAAGACCATACATTCATCACTGGAATCCATTTCTCTTTCACTAATGATCCTTTTCTGAAGGGAACGTCTGATTATCTGACCTCTCTGACATATCCTCTCTCTCCCTCCTTCCCTTTAGTGACAAGAGGATTCGGGGATGGTCAGAAATACTGCAAACGTCAATGATTCCAGCTTCCCTCAGGAAATGGAAGAAAAAGCAAACCCACCCAAACATTTTAAACTCTCTTTAAATTCTTGCAGAAGTAGCAGAAGGTTTGAGGTAGAGTTTCCTAACCTGTCTGAATCAGGACTCTCTTCCTTGACATAAATCAGGAAAGGAAAAATTCAACCTTTTGCTAATTTGGGTAAGACTTTGATGGTAATTTGCCTAGAGAGATTAAAGTGGTGCAACATGAAATAACAGAAACTAAAATTAATGGAGCTGTAAATGGGATTGCATTGTGCAGGGCCCCCACATATGGTTCAAATTCAGTGCTTCCTCTGTATCTGACAGCATTCTTACAGCAAGAATGCTTCTGAGGAACCACTACTGCACCCACCATGAAAACATGGAGAAGAAAACCTCACCCTGCAGTGTCTGTTTACCATTCTTTCTCCTCTCATGGTATCTCTTTGTGGTTTTTATTGTGCTCTCAATTAAACACAGGTTTGAGTTTGCTCTCATAAGCAGACCTGTCCATCATTCATGGTATAAACCTCAAGATCAGCACTGGAATGTCACCTTGTTTAGAGACAGTTGAGATATATTCCAATGAGGTCAGTTAAGTTGCTCACACATAGATACCAAAAGTCATCTGAGATGCTGTGAAGTAGCTGAGGTATTAAGACTGGGCTGACAGATATGGCACAGTATCTACAGGGGACACATGTCCACCTGGAGAGGCAACTGGAAGCCGACTATTGCAGCTCAACTCCAGTGATCGGTGTTTCAAAAACTGTAGGATACACTTCGTGTCTACAGATGAGTCACGTGTTTACACACCCAATGTTGTCAACTGAAATCTAGCCAGTGAGTCAGCAGCATCTGAAGAGCTATTTATGGAACCAAATGCTGAGGTGCCATTCAGTTGCCTAAACATAGGTATCGATTTTCTTCTGAGATATCCTCCTATATTTAAGGTATTCACACAGGACTGGCAGATATGATTTGAAATTAATGGAAGATTAATAGTCTCTAGGAGGAGCAGCTAGACACCAGGTAGTACACTCAAGCCAATCGGCACCTATGTTTTGGCAATCAAATCTCACATGTACCTGTCCTGTGGACAGAACAACAGGTGATTCAAGTTTAAAACCAGGCCAACAGCAAAAACCTCAAACTTGGCTCTTCCTATGTGAGCTATGATGAGGTTTCAGCGCACAGCATGAATGAAAGCATGTAAGCTGTAATACTCTTGAGTTAACCTATTGCCAAGTACTTTCTTCACCTTGTAGACAGAAGGGACAATTTCCGATTAGCCTATGCCAACCATTGACCAACAAGCTGGCCTTGCAGGAGCTCCAAGTAAGCAGTGTGTATCATGTTAACACAAACCTAAGAGGAAGTGAACCAGATACAAACCTCACTGAAGTGGTGAGATCATGCCTAAGTGTTAATCTGTCTTTAATTTCACTATTTCCATTGCACATAATTATTACCATTGCCATGAATAGTGAGTTATCCCCCCTTGCTTGAGCATGCAATGAGTCTGACTTTTTCATAGCTATGCATAATTGTTGCCAGGGTTCCCTGTAGTAGCATTAGCCTGTTTAATTTTACATGGCATGAGAAAATTAAATGATCAATATCAGGTTAAGAGCACTCAGTTGTTCTTTCTTTGCTTTTGTAATTGCTGATGTGATGGGAAAATAATTACTATGTTGAGTTTATTGCTATTCTCATTGTCCTCTGTTGGTGATTTTGTTGTTAGGCTATGGACATGTCTGATTTAAATTGTCTATAATATTGTCTTGGAAGGAAATAGAAAGGAAAGGGGAAGGGAAAGGAAGTAGAAGAAATTAAAGGCTGATCTAAGATTAACATAGTGTTTACTCTGGCTCTTGGCAAGGTCTGTTTGTAAAAGGAGACTCCCAAAGCAAAAATCATCTAGAGTGGATTTGCTTAAAGTGACACTGTCAACTTAAACATCACACTTCAGGACTTTTTTGTTTTTTTACTCCATGTTGTTATAAGTAACACCCAAACCAATTATATCCCCCTCATGCCATTGGAACACCTCAGATTATTACAGCTGGGAGACTAGAGAAAAAGTACTCCTCTGTATTTTTTTGGTTTTTTGCTGCAATTGATAGTACTCTGTCCATGATCACCAACTCGTATAGAAAGCTTACATACAAAAAGGGCCATGTAAATTTGGGCCATGCCAAAATCTTCCATAGTTTCTTACTGAAGTGAACTAATCAACTGCTGATTTTTTTTTTTTAATTTCATTATTTCTCTGTCTATATATTAGGGCTCTTTCCTGTTGTTTATATATAGCTTTTTTGATAGAGTAACAAGAGAGAAAAAAAAGCATCACCAATAGATTTAGGAACAAGATTTTTAAAACCAGCAGAAGAAGAAGAAAACCAGAAATCCCCATCAGTCCTCTGCAGGGAGCAGGTACTTGCTTTCAGCCACACAGAGACAAGCTAAACCCTAGAGAAAAGATGCCTTCAGAACCTGGTGGGAGTGGACTGATAAAGAGATCCCTTTAACTGTGATGTCTATGAGTCACCGGTGTCAGCGTTAAGACATCCTGGGACAAAGAGGGAAACAAAACTAGTTATTCACTGCCTTTGTTTAGCTGCCTTTGGAGGTTTCAATACAAAGACACTGTGGCATATGCCAACTGTTGACTCTATCAAATAATAAAGCAGTCCCAGTGGGTATTAAAAGCGTGGAATCATTCTAATGAGTCTGGCCAAATCTCATTAGGATGAACAGCAGGTGATGACAAAATATTTGCTCTGTATGCAAATGACTTGTTTCCTTCTCTGTCTGCACACAGTTGCATGAACACTCAGTAGTAGGAGCTGTCAGATAATTACTCACTGGAGTAAAACACTGCATATGTGGTGGTTGCATTTCAAGTGCATCAGTGGCAAAAGTGGGAAAAATGCTGGAAAAGAGCTGTGCTTTTAGAGCGAGAGTCCCTCTGTATCTGACCCTTCCAACCCAATGCATTCTATGGTTCCATGTACCATCAAACTCCCAGCCTCCTACCTGCACAACAGACAGTTTTGCAGGACATCCAGAAAATCCAACTGTCTTTCCAGAAATACCTTCAAAACAAGGACAGATGGGCTGCAGGTTGTCAAAACTTCTCCAAGAGCTGGGAGCATAGAAGGCTTGATGGAAGGGGGAGCAGGGGGTGTGCTGAATAACAAAAACAAGAGAAAACATGGCAGTTCCTGTTGACAGAGGTTACCTGCATAGACCTGAATCTGATCTGTCCTTCTAGTTCAAAACAGCTCTACTAATAAAAAAGAAATATCCAGCTTCAGGCTCAGATTTACTCTGTCTGCAGAGTAAATCACTGCTTTGCCCCCTTCTGCTGCCTTAACATCAGGCTGTGTAGCCCTTGATATCCGTTCAGTTCCTGATGGTGTTTCTGGCACAGCACAATCCCATTCTCTCCAGTGTATCATTAATAAAACTTTATACATTTGTTTTTAATCACATTGGTATTTATTTATTGCTGCAGTCCTGTTCCTACTCCTCATCCATTTCAGAGGCAAAATCCTTGCATGGGGGAGATGGAAGTCCCCCAAGACCACCATTCTTCTGTGTGTACTGGAGGAGGAGAACAGGGGAGTCGAGTCATGGGACATTCCAGATTAAATAACCCAAGCCACAGTAACACAAGTGTTCTTGCAGATTGTGTCTCCAGCGCCTTGCAGTCACATACCTTTATTATTCTTTCCCCATGTAATTGTGGTTTGCTCACAAAAAAAGGAGTCGGGAATGCATTTGAAACTTCCCTTCTAAAAACACCCATAGCATCCCCAGGGTCATGCAAAGCTCCCAACTCTGACAGGCAAAGGACTATGTGTGTGATGACCCTGTGCTCCCACCATGCTCACAAGCTCTTACCTGGAGACAGTTTGCTACAGGCTCTCCATCAGAGAGGGAATTTAGTAAGCTGATTATGAGAAAGAGCCATTTGCTTTCGTGTTAAAGTCCTATACAAATGGGGTGAAAACAACACAGTAAAGAGCACAAATTTGCTCCTTCGCCATCCAGCAATTATCTTAAATTATTAACAGTACTATTAAGAGCTAATATTATTGTGGGCTTTTTAGTCTCTACATGTTTATCAAAAGTGCTTTTCACCCAAGTGCTTGGTCAGGTAAAGTCAATATCATCATTTCTTCTTTCATGAGTTTGGGAAGTCTAGAAGGGTCACCAAATAGGTCAGCAAGAGAACTGGGAAGCAATGCCTAGGTCCTCTTCATTCCCAGATCGACAACTTGTGAGCACAGGAGTGCTATGGCTCACTGTGTTGTTGGTGTGGATCTGGGACCTACAGAGCAACCAAAGCTCTGGTCACTGCATGGTTTTAAGAAAAAGATGGACAAACATCCCTGGGGTAGCGTAGGGTGTGACTTCTCTGAGCATAGGGACTGGCAACATCCCCTTTTGAGATCCAGGCCTCTGGCCTAGGATTTCATGACTGATGTATCCTACATGGTATTCGTCTTACATTTAATAACTGCATTAAATTGAGGTCTGCAGTCAAATTGCTGCCAAAATGACAGTAGGCCAAGAATTACATTAAGCATTAAAATGTAGTCTTGGCGGGGTTTGCAGGGCAGCGAGGATTGTTCTCACGGTTGGGTTATGCACACCAAAGTAGCATGTTCCAACCCAAATCAACAGCACTGTGTGGGGGCCACAGCCTTCTGGTTCTCCTTAGCAGGTTTTGCTGGCCAGCGAAAAGGTGATGGAAATCCCAAGCCTTCAAAAAGCAGTAGCTCTTAAGCAACTACTTTTTTTTTTTTTGCTAGCCTACTAGCCAAACAACTGTTTGTTTAGTGAGACCAACCGTAATAAGAAAACAGTGGACAGCAACGGCAGTGACTCATTTCAAGCTAGAAATATCATCTGATGTTAGTGATGGCTTGTATAAGCTGGCTAATGGTCATGTACAAGGTGCTCCCAGATGAAGAAAATCTTGTGAACCTGTCCCAAATGGTATGGCTAAGAATGTACCGTGTTTGTCTCCCTCAACCTAAAGCAGCCCTCCACCACTCCCAACAACCTTTGTGTCCTCACACTCATGTTCCAACAACACACCTCCAGTCATATGATGGACATTTGTGGGCATTCTGTAAAAGCATCACTTCTGTGAGCTGAGGCACAGCCATCAGGGCATCTCACACACTTCCTACTAAAAGAGACAACAAGCAGAAAGAAGTATTTATTTCTCAGGATCACAGGAAGGCCACATGGTCTTCAGGGGAGATCCAAGATCAAACAGCATAGCCAGGAGAGCACAAGTCCTAAGCAGTACAGGAAGGAGTCAGTATGTGCTGCTTGACCTTGGTGGCAGTCTTTGCCTTTTTTTTTTAGCAGTAGAGCTGTAATCTTATAGAGGCTATGAGGACAGCTTACTCAGCATCTAATGCTGAGATGCCAAAATATATCCTGTATGGCTTTCACCTGTTTCTTCTAAAGGGAAAAGTTGCACATAAGACCTCTGTAGTATCTGACGGACTGCAGAGATCTCTTGGGTACCCTCAGGGATTCAAAATGGCGCTACAGATCTGTGTTGAAGGAACAAGTCCCCCTGTGTGTCTGTGCTGGAAGGTGGTCCAGTTGCTTAAGCTCCCATATGAGTTTTCACAGCCTAAACTGAGCTCTGTGCTTCTGTTTCGGAGTGAGTTTGCAGTTAACAGCAGCAAGCACATATTCCCTGCAGTTTCAGAGGTGCCTGCAGAGCAGGCCTACCCTCAAGAAGTGATAAATACCTCTGGCTAGTCTTGTTGCTCCCATAGGCCAACAGTAGTACTGCTCTCCTGTGAAGTCCTTAGAGACCAAAAGTATTGTTAACACATAGATCAAAGTGAAAAGAGACTGTAGGTGGGCAACCCTTTGTCATGGATTTAGAGAAAATGGCAAGGTCCTATGAATTCATGTCTTTCTGCTCGTAAGAAGTATTCTTATTAAAGCTGGGGGGGAGAGAGCTACCCTTTGATTTCTTTGTCCTCAGCCTCTCACCTCTAAGAGCAAAGAGCACTTCACTTCTCTGATACTTTTCCTCCAGTCCCATCCCCACCTGCCCTTTCCCAGCGTCTTCAGCACTTCTTTTAGAGTTTGCTGAATCCTACCTCTGCTGTACCACCCCCTCCCAAACCTCTGTAGCTTTATTCTTTCATTCACTTCCTACTCTTTCTGCCTACTCCCTCCGACCTTGGCTGTCCTAGACCCTCAAAGTCAGTCTTGAGCAACCCAAAGTCTATCCCTCTATCTCCACCCTGTACCTAAGGACTCCATTGCTGATCTTCCCTTGGCCAAAGTAGGTAAGTAACTCATTTCCCTTTACCCGGCTTTCCCAGGGATAGAAATCCACCTGGATAGAATTGCGTAATATGTGGGGGATTGGACCCCGACACAGGTCTAAAGCAAAAGAAAAGGTGCGTGTAGAAAATGGTGACCTTAATCTGGGGATACAAGTGCTATATCAAGATTTAGTTGCATTGTGTATTTGTTTACATACACTCTCTAGGAAGTCTGGACTGTGTTGAAGCACCTCCACAGCAATCTTCCTGCAGACAAATTGCACAGCTCTCACCCACCTAGTGTTTGTTGGTAGTAAACCGTAAGCCACAAGTCACTTCAGAGTAGGCAAGAAAAGGTTCTTTAGAAAAGAACAGCAGCTAAAGGGACAAACAGAAGCAATTTTTTTTCCTAACATTTTTTCCTCTCAGTTCTCAGTGTTATGCTGAGTTTGCTCTTCAAATGTCTGAGTGACAAATGTCCTTTCACTTTTACTTTAAGTAGCTCAGAAGACAGATTATTCTTCTTTCCTGTTTTTATCCTTTCTCTTCCTCTTCACATAATAAATCAAAGTGGTAAACATTGGCTTTTGTGGACTCTGGAACCAAGATTCATCCTGTCTTTCAGTCCATGCTGAGGCACTCAAGCCAGTAGTCTAATTGCCCTGAGATATACCCACTAATCACTGGAGGAGGACAGGTACTTTGGGGAGTTCTGAAGCACTTTGCCTTAGGCTGAAATACCATTTAGCTGTGTTTATGTCACCCTTCTCCCAGATCCAAATCTACCTAAGGCCAAATGTACAAGGTGCATTTTGTTGCACTTTCCTTCCCCAAGATGTTTCTCCTTAGCAGATCCAGAACTCTATATGAGGCTGGACCACAGGTGGCTTCACACCCTATAAACGTATTTTTTGGCATCTCCACTTTACAGGTGTTTGGTATTTTCAGAACCAGCTGTATCTTTCCATCTACATTTGTTACCACGGAGAAACCAAGAAGAAATCAGGAACCTGGAGGAAATGTTATCCTTGTGAAGGTGGTCCTGTACTTCCTAGTATGAGCACAAAATTTTTGCCCTACGTTGTGCATGCTCACTCCTCCATTAGGACAAACTTTTCTAGGCAACCATAGGACATTGTTTACTTCTTCCTGGACAATAAAACATCAGAGATGTCTTTGAAGTCTTTGACTATAATATAACTTAATGAAAATTTGGGCCTTCACCTTGATGTAGAGTTAAAAGTTTCTTGCCTGACCTGAGGGAGTATTTGACAGTTATTTTTTTACTCACTGATTTTCCCTGTCTCCAGAGAAGACAAAAAATCAAAGTTTGCTGTGTGCTTGCTAACCTTACACTATCACACAATTTTTAGCAACATTTGGAACAAAAGCTTACCAGGTTGTGTCCATTAAGGGAGCAGTATAACTCCAGACCTTGTATAATTTTAACTTATGCAAAATTCAGCAAGATTTTTCTTCCATTAATTATAAAAGAACAAAGCATCTACTATTTCGTATTAAAAAAAACATCACCTCTTCCTTGAATCTCAACTCTAAGGTGTTTTTACTGTGAAAAAGAGCTTCATGGTAATGATAGCAGAATATCAGATTACTGACTCTGTATAACAGTCTTCTGTTTGGCTTCTGTCTACTCCTTAACAACATTTAGTGAAAAGCTGAATGCCTTCCAGAGACACCTTTAATTCACGTTAAGAATGTTTATGCCTCTCAAGTGGTCAAAGTAAATTGTATCAAATGAACTGTATGGGCTTGATGTAGGTTCTAAGGCACTGTTTAAACTGTTGTGTTTTCATGAAACAATTAAAGCTGAATAAACATTGCCAAAAGAATTTCAGAGAGGATTAGTTCAAATGTTTAACTAAACTAATTTCTGCCTCAGTTGGTTTCCATGGGCATTCATTTGATCTGGCAGAAATGCTCTTTCCTTAAGCATTTAACCGAAGTTTGAACGTAAGAGTTGCATTTGTTTTGTCAGGGAAGGTAAACAATTATTGTGCCTTCCATGATCACTTTTGACTGAATAGCTTCATATCATACCTCTTGGATAAGAGGTGTCCAGCAGCCAATGCAGGAACTAAACACTGATTAGGACACAGTGATTAGGGTGCAGGTATTCAAGAAGGCATTGAATCAGTTACTGATGGTACGTTTTTTGGCTAGGTCTTAAAAATAGTAATTCTGTATGCATCAACTGTTTTTACAGACCACAACAGCCTCGGCTCAAAACCTCAACTTCAGACTTTGCAAACTAGGCATGACTGGAGTCATGACATTTCTAGGTGAACCCTTTGGCATTACACCAGGTCTTGAGGTCAGTAAGGATAAGCAACTCTTCCGAGCTTGGAATTCTGCTGAACTGCTTCATGTCTTCGCACAAGTCCCAACTTCACTCCATTCTCCAAAGCCTTCAGGAAAGTCTTGAGGATATGAGGTAGGAGTATGGGAGAATTTAAATGAAGAAGAAACAGACTGGCTGTGATGAGTTTATCCAATCCCTTCAGAGTAAATAGCCCTCAGCCTGTACTCCCTGAAAGTGTAAACTTGAAATACAAAATTAAGGTATAGTGAGCTCAGAATATTTTGTTTAATCCTGCTTCAAATCACAATACCTTTGCATAGGGTACGCTATCAGATACTGCCAACACAGTTAGTAACTGGTACCCCAAGCTGCCTAGAGAGGTATTTTGTCCCAGATTTGGCTATGATCACCAGAGGAACCCAGATGGAAACACTTCTTTTGATTACCTGACATCAAGTGTGCTCATACAGAAGGTCTTCAGTTCTGATGTTTGTTCATCACTTTTGTTTATGAGATCTTAGGAGCCTAAACCAGTGGCCTTCCAATGGCAGACATGAGTTCTAGGTAAAGCCCAATAATTATTAACATTTGTTCTTTTTGTCCATGTAACAAAATAGGTATTTTCTTCATGCTTTTAATCAGGGAGTAGCTTAAGGTTGGCTAGGTCAAACTGCAGGGCAAGTGGCTGGACTACTAGTCACGGGTTGACTCTGTAACCTCTATAGCACTACTTGGAGATGTTATTATCTTTATTTATCTATTTGGTAATGGATGTGCTTAAACATATTCTGTCAGTACATGTCTGGAGGGAGACCTACCAAGCATAAACAGTAAATATTGATCCTCCTGTCTCTTCCCTGAGCACATCTGCCAATCCATCACTTGTCTTCAGCCCTGTGATCTGATACTCTTCTTTGGCACCACACTTAAATATCACAGAAAGAAACTACTCCAACTGGTGATCTTTGCACTGTACTTAACAACATTGGGAAGTAATCATGGCTAATTGTTATGGCTGTAATTCCAAACCTGGCAGCTGGCAGAGAATCAGAGGTATCAGTCACATTTGCTGAATGTCTCCCTAATACATTCCACCAGATAGTTTATGGCAGCACTCTCCAAAGCCTTGCCCTTTGACTACTTGCATTTCTTCGGTACTCAGGTAGTTGCTGCCAAGGCAGTTCTCCCCTAGGGTAATTATTTGCACAGTGTAATTTCTTGGAAGCACAGCTGGCAAATGTTGCTTTCACGCAGGCTGGACTAGATCTATGTAGAGAAGAGATGACAGCGTAAAGATTTTAGCAGCATCTAGAGTGAGTGAATAAACACTGGTTATAAAGAAAAAGCAAGTGCCATCTGCTCCCACTCAAATAACTCCTGTTGACTTCAATGGGAGTGTGACAATTTTCACAGCCACTCTGGTTTTCTGAAAATACTTTCTTGAGTTTTAACAATGACTGAAAATGACAACCCCGAGAAGTCTGAGAGGGGTTAGGGAACTGAAAATAGCAATGATGGAGCATGGATCCATTCCCATGAAAGTCATCAGAATACATTAGTTGGCATTTAAGAACAGTTTGTATATCCCAGCAGGTGCCTGAGCTAAGATGAGGTAAGTAGCATTTTCTAAATGGCTTTAGTAGTATGGGATCAGTTTTTCTCATCACAGGATCCAGTACGGAGAAAGCATCACCAAAGCAATTACTTCTAACAGAAACCCATGTGCCAGCCGTGTGTAGAAACTGATATGCCTCTCCCTTCCAGAGATGTTTCCCCTTAGGAAATACAGCACTCCAGAAAAGACTCCTGGGCTAGCACCTTCCCTGGAAACAAGCAGGTGACCTCATCCTGTAAGGCTCTCCCTTCAGCAGGAGCACAGGCAACTTCAGAAAGCGCTGTACTACCTCTGGAAGGGTGTCCTGGTTTGGCCAGGACATGGTTAATTTGGTGCAGCCGGGCCATTCCATACCATGCTGACATCATGCCCCAGGGCTAGTTCCGGTTCCGCAGTGCAACTCTTGCACGTGCAGCCAGTCCACTCCGTCTGTTTCTCCACACGGTATTGCTTATTTTGTACATTGTTTTCCTCACTGTTGTCGTTGTTACTGCAATTGTTTCTTGTGCATCATTGTATTAAACTTTCCTTATCTCAACTCAAAAAGACATTCTCAAGCACTCCTACCTTTACCTTTGTCCGAGTTGGGAGCAGTGGCCATGGTGGTTCAGTCTGGCAGGGACTGAACCACCACAGCTTTACTAAACCACCACAAAGGGACAAATACTGAAACAAGGAAAACAATTCTGATGTGATAGTGGATGTCAGAAAATTTACCTCCTGTGCCACCAAAGTCAGAGAAGAGCAAAACGCTTGACTAATCTTCTAGTGTCTGGGCAGATGAAGGACAACATGGTGAAATAAAACCACTGGCAGCTCCAGGACAGTAGATAAAATCTGACTAGTGACCAAAGGGGAGCATGAGGGAGCATGAGGGAGCATTAGTTTGTTTTGCAAGGGCTGCTGCACTTAACATTGGCACTTGAGCTGGAATTGCCCTGAAAGACGTGAAATTTCTACTCATTTTGCTAGCAAAGCTGTGGAACTATGTAGGCACTGCCATGTATCATATCCTACTGTTTTCTGGTTGTGAAAGCATGTTCTATAGTACAATAGGGCTGTGGCCTTGTGTGTAGAAGTCAAATTGAGAACTGAGTCCAGCTATGGGTTCAACACACCATTGGAGAGTTTCATGCGGAGCCTTTGGCCATGGTGATTCTTCAGTGTGTGCATTGCCTGAACCTGGACTATCTCTAGACTTGCCCAGCCACATTTGGGGCACAGGCACCTGATCAGGTTAGGGTGCCTGAGTCATCACTTCACAGCTCCCCCTGTCTCAGGGAAGCTGCAGGTAGCTGTGCCTGCATGCTCAAAGCCTGAGGCGTGAGTGAGGTAATTCAATGGCAGAAGAAAGCTGAAGATAAGGCATAGGCACTTCATCATGTGTCTGAGCCTTTTAAGCTAAAACCCGCATATCAGCAGGTACATATACCTCCCTTCAGGCAGTTTTGTTGGTGCTGATGCTCTAAAGCCAATGGAGTGTACGTGAGGGCAGAAGAGGTTAAACAGGTGTAGCCAACCCAGCACAATAAGAGCACTTTCAGGAGAATTCAGCAGGTGGCATTTTCCTTTAGTTAAGATGTCATCAAGCTAACTGATCTAATGACCCTCTTTTACAGACCATGACTATTACAGAAATGCACAACTAGTTCTGCCTTTTGGCTCTCTGGCATGCAAAACATACCTTGCATGCTAGCCAGAACAGTGTAAGCAAACCTGATGGCCTCAACTGACTGTAGTTGAATTGTAGTCACCCCCCCCAGAGATGCCCAAAGCTCCTTCTGAGTTAAAGCTTAAAAGCTACCTGTTATGAAGATAGCAAAGTGCTTTTCTCTGGCTTACTATATTGTCTCATATTTCCACAGCCATTCCTTCCTTCCAGACTCCGTCCCAGGCATCAGTATTTGAAGATTCTTACAGTACAAGGGTTTATGTTTCAGCACGGCACAACGCACAGGGCTGGGGAAGTCTGAATTTGTGATTGTTTTCGCAGGCTTAGGAGTGTCTGTAAGAAGCAAGATGCTAAAAGGAAACCAAATCAACAATAAGTGCTTGAGATTTCTGTTTTTTCAGGAGCATGGAGAAAATGAGGAAGAAAGGAAAAACTCTGGATGCTTACAGCTCACCCGGCTCTATTCAGCATCGTCATATGTCTGTGAAGAGCAAAGCACAGTGCACTCCTATGTTGGACCAGCTAGGCTGGGCTTTGCCAGTGAAATTAAAAAAGACTAGAAGACTTCAAGATAAATAAGACAGCAGGAAAAAGCAATGAAGGAATTAAACTGACCTTCTTTAGAAATGGGTGAGACAGGGTAAACAGGGAGAGATCTTGTTTTGCTTTCATCCTGGAAAAAATAACATTTCTTCCTTCCCAGTTCAGCACAGTTGACTGATTTGGAAACAAATCTGTTTTCTCTGGAAAGATTTATTTGCCCAACAGACTTCTTTTTTTTTTTTTTTTTTTTTTTTTTGGCAAAAAAGCAATAGGTTGAAAGAACAAGGCTTGTCTTGTTAGTCAGTTTAAAGGGCTCAGTAATTAACTGGTACATTTGGAGGCATGGCATACAGGATACTTGCTGCAACCCACTTTGTTACAGTGTCACAGGGAAGTGCTGTGAAACAGGCTTTAAAGAACACCGTTTATTTCTAAGGCTGTATCAGATAGCAGTATTATTCAGTTATGAATTTAAGCCAGAGCATTTGCTGAGGTAAGGACACTCTGGTGTGACCTCTGAGAAGTGCTTTCATCTGTGACATGCTTTCTCTCTCCCTCTCTTCCTTTCCCTCTTTCTTTCTGTCTTTTCTAAGTTGAAAACAAAGTGACACTTATTTAGTCTGGGGACAGCATGCACTTTTTCATACCAATCCTTTGCTATACATAGTAGGTGCCTTCAAAACACAAATTGACATCCTGTGATTTGGGGAAGTCAGTCACAAGAGTCATTTATCCCCAAAACCATCTCCTTTTGGTGCACAATGTGTAATGATGATATTCACAGCCAAACCTCTCGTATTGCCTCACTGTTTTTCTGCTCTTTTTTTTTTTTTTTTTTTTTTTTTTAATTTGGTATGATACTGCAGGCAATTGCTGGCTTGGAAGAGAGTTTTTAAATGTTGGTGGCTCAAAATAGGACTATAATTCCATGCTGCAGTGATTTAAGTCTGGGTGACTTGACCTTGTGAGTCCTAAAGATCTGCAGCTTGCAGTAACTGTAAATAATATGAAGAAGTGCTCGGCACTCCTGCGATACAGCTACTATCAGCCCATTCCCTGAGTGTGGAAGCCAAAATAGAGGCATCCCTATTTGGAAATGCAAAGCTAGTCAGTCTCTTCAAGTGCCAAACGCATCCTTGTGGGAGCAAAGAGAGTCGCTTCAAGCGTATTTCTGGAGATGCAGAAGATAAATATTTACCTTCTAAAATGAAGCCTCTTGTATCTCAAGGGCAACCTAAACACTGAAATCCATTTGACTCCTATGCAAGGCCAGATTTGCCACTGCTACCAAGACTGAGCAGCGCAGTATTTGCCAATTTGGCAATTAACTTCTCGATTCTTTTGGATATACACAATACTTTGGATATACACAAACATTTACTACCCTTGTACAGAACCTTTCAAATTGAGGGCAAGATTTGGCCCTAAGTATCAGTGTATATTTATTGCTGTATTCCCTCTTTCCCACCAAATACCATTTACCTTTAGATTCTGATTGCTTTTATCAAGTATTAAGAAGCACGTTTGTGTGGGGAAACACCACAAGCATCTGGGTGTATATGCGCCAGGGTTGCACGGTACTTGAATCCTAATGAGATTTGTCAGAAAACTCTATCTTCCCCTTCATTTAAAGGCCAGGTCATAAATTTTTAGCATAATCCAGAGCCAAGGGGATCAACCTGGGAGGAAAATTGTGACTTGTTGAATCATTGCCTCTTCCTGATCTCCCTGCTGCCCTGGAGGACAGAGGCATCTGCAGCAGTTCAGTTTCTCCAACAGCATCTTTTCGTGGTTGCACCAGTGCTGATGCTTTGAGACCATAGTGTTGCCTTTTCCCCAGCTCCTCGTGTGAGACCAGGGTGGCAGAGCTGCCCGATCTGCTTCCGCTGGCACAGAAGACCCAGTCATGCAACTCAGCGGGCAAGGGAGGAAGAGTCAGGTGCAAATCAGTATGATTTGCTTTCATGGTCTACTCTGTAGGGAGAAAAGAAGTGCAGAGGGAAAGGATTATGTTGAAAAGATCAAAGCGGATAGAGAGGCACGAGTTAATGGGCACGCTTTTCAAAAGGAATAATTCTCCTGACATCTCAAGGGATGGGTGAAGGGCATATTGCCTTGTCAGTTAAACGCAGCCGTTAGTTTCAAGCCCATACTAATTAGCCAGCTTAGAAAAACCCGCTGCTCAGCATTTCTAAATGCAGACTACAGCCTCTGCCACTCCTCAGCACAGATATATTTGTCCACATCCTCTCAATGTGACATGCTGGTACAGAGGCGGCTTGGTTAGTAGTTAAAAGAGAACCTAGGATTAAATGAGGCATCATCCGGTATTTTTCTCACTTGCTACATCCAGGTCAGCCCAGGACAAACCACTAACTGAATAAGGAGTGGGAAGCCTGCTGTGTACTGGGATCCCACTTGCACAATGGAGCAAATCGCAGCGGTGCCAAGACCCAAGTCACTTCCCTGTGACTGCACTAGCTCACACCTGCATAAGCAAGAGTTGTAGTCCCTAACCTCAACAGAGCTTAACTTCAGCAAAGGGAGGGAGAGAAAAGCTTGCTTTTGCCCTGTGCTGAAAAAGGCATGTGGGAAGAGACAGTAGCATTACACCAAGGGCCTGCGGAGCTAACCCAGAGTGCAAAATGGACAAGAGAAAGACTCTGTTTTGCTTTAAATGGCTTTTAGATTCACTTTCCCTCCTGGTCCTTCACTTCCCACACTGTAATTCAGGGCTAATAACCCATCACTAAATTAAAGTGGTTCTAGAAGCCTCAAATTGCTTCTATTGCTTGGGTACAGCAGTGATGGGTGACCAGGGGAGGTCTGTAGATGTATAATTTCCACATCATACAAACACCTCAATTAAAGTGTTTGACTACACCCATGTTTTCCCAGTAAACAGATATTAAAAATGCCTGAACAGAGATGCATGAAGTTGCGACTCTACACTCATTATGTGCTGCAGACGACTTCAGAGGCCAGATGTTGCTTCAACCATAGAGTTTTCCCAAGGAGGCAGCAGCAGCTGTAGCTGTGTACTAGCGCTAGGAGTGCAGCAGAGCTCTCTTCTACCCTGGCTATACTGTGTCCATTGGTTAGGTGGGCAAAAGGCTTGTGTGGCCTTCATTTCTCTTTCCACCCTCACTCTGCCATGTGCAGTTGGTATCTGCTTGTGTGTACGTTCAGCTCTTAGAAAAGTAGGCCTGTGAATGTCCCTAACTGTGCATTTCCATTATACCCAGGTTCCTTGTTCTTAAAAGCACTGAACACATCCTGGAAAGGAGACCAAAGCATGTGCTTTCTTTATATGCTTTCTAACCCCTGCAGGATTCCCTCTTGTCTCTGCCTCTGTTTCACTGTGTTGTCTACCCACCCATGGGGCAGCTGCCTACCCTGACTCCAGAGTGTCTCAGCTGAAGCACATCTACCTTCCTCCCAGAGTCCTCAATGCAAGGATGGCTCAGTAGAAATACCTAAGGCTTTATCCCCTCAACCTGGATCCAGAAATTGTAACGACGCATCTCACATCACCGTTTTGCTGTCCCACAGGGCATCACTGGGTTTTTGGTTTGGTTTTGGGTTTTATTTTTTGCTATCCCAGATAAAGGGATTGAGTGGTTTGAGCTCAGGAATCTCAAATACACATAGATCCCAGTGCCAGGAGATGAGATTTCGCTGTTACTACATGCAAATGGAAGAACAGGAGATGCTTGCAGTGCGCTTCTCTTGGTCTATTCCTGTGTTTGGGGCATTTCCAGTATCCCCTGGTCAATCTGTTGCCTGTTTAATTTTTAATAGTAGAGTTGGCCTGATATTCCTCATACATGTTGCTGCCAAGGGCCCCTCTCTCTATTTGAGAAACTCAGTAGTCACTGTCATAGGTTCAATACCTTTGTGTGAGAGCGGAAGGTTGGGGAAAGGTTCCTCACAGGCTTGGGACACCCTCCAAGTGACTGGACTTCTAGGAGCCACATTCTACAGCTAACAGACTGCAGCAAATGTGATGAGAATCAAGCTCTGTATCCTGGAGCTTATTCACCAGCATTACCCATCTACTTCTTCCTGGAAACCTTCACCATGCCTGGGGCAAGGGTGCATCTGCTCTGCCAGTGAAACATGGTCCAGATCATTCTCCTATCCAGAGCTGCTGACCCTTCACATGTCTGGCATGCATCCATGCACCGGAGTGCCAGCTGCAGCCTTGGGCTCAGTGAATTCAGGTTTCTCTTGATCCTGCTCTTTATTTTGCCACACAGAACTAGCCTCAGAGCCCACAGCAGCTCACATAAGGCAAGCAGGCTGCATGCAGCCATTGTTCCTTGCTCCCAAGGTGCTGTGCTTTGTTGTGGGTGCAGCTCTTGAGATGGGAAGCTGAGGTCTCCAGCAGGGTGGGCTCTCCTGCCATGCCTCCTGACATTGACTGGCTCTTGTGGAGACGGAGCATGCTTCTCTTCTTAACCTTCTTTTACCAGTCCATTTAAGCATCGCTGTAAAGGGCAAATCTCTAGTGGATGTAAAGCAGAACCATCTGACTTACTGTCTCATGGATGTAACCCATAACTTTATGCCAGAAATTTACAATCCCTTTTTTCACGTATAAAAAGTTTCCTGTCATGGTTTTCCATCTACTCCATAGCTCTGCTCTGCATGGAAACACTTGGTGTAATCTCTTCAGAGATAAATAAGCCTTCTGCTGAAAGTTAAATGATTCCATTATTTTCTGGATGTTTATAGATGTCATCCTGCTGTGCTCCCATGCCTGGATCTAAGACAGCCTGAATCTTTGTTTTCCATTTCCGAAAAGTCTGGAAGAGAGAATGAAGACGTCAGTGTAGGAGGGGCAGAGCGGCAGGCAGTGTGAGCCAGCGCTGGGTTCACACACAAGCATGTCTGCTCTGGACAAGTGGCAGATGATGGACACCCCAGCTGTTTCCTTGGCCAGGCAAGTGTTTAGTCTCGGCTCTTGCCTGGGCTGCAGAAGGATGGGAAAGGATGATGCCAAAGCACTTTGAGGAGCACTGTGGGTAGGACCTGGATCCCAGCCATGGGGAAAGAAACCTTCACCATGAAAAACCACCAAAGAATAGCTATGTTCCTAAAAACTGCTCAGTAAGTAGGGTGCTAGGGGACTCTATTGGTGCTTATTTGGATGGCCTAGGAGCAGAGAGGTCCTTCAGAGAGATCATCATTTCAAGGAGTGGTGGGAAAAGGAGCATTTCTTTTTCTGTGACCAAAGTGCCATGCTGAACGGAAAATAGGCAGCCTGATGACCCAAGACCAGATGTTTTCCTTGCAAGATATCAATAGAAGCAGTAGCTTGTAAACAGATCTCATATGCTACAGGAACATGAGAAACAGGTATCTAGTCTCTCTTTAAGAATGCTAAAATACTGTAAGTATAAGCTCCTAGTATAAGCTCCTGATATAACCTATTGGCAATCTTTTATTATGTCTCATCTAAGTGCAGGTTTAAGTTAATAAATGCCATAAATACAAGAAAAAACAGTGGAAAGGTAAGGGACGGGAAGGGAAGGGAAGGGAAGGGAAGGGAAGGGAAGGGAGGGGAAGTTTTCTGCCAGAGTCTTCTCACCTAGCTGAGACGCTAAAGGTAGGAGCTTCCCATATTACCTATATACTCAAAGAAGTGAGAGAGGAACATCTGAACAGCAGCTCAGAGATCTGAATCACTCCCTGGAGATGCTGAGAGGCTGATGGGAAGGGTCTTGCTCTGAGAGAGATGGATGCATGTGGCTAAATCATACTTGTTAATGATGCTTTGTGTCTGGAAATGACAAAGCTTGATCTGCAGAGAAAGTAATTTGGCCTTGTTATGATTTAGGTTGCAGCTATCATGCAAATCTTCATTCTTTGTGCTCTCCTCTCACAGGGAGGTCTGTGTGGTCTGCAACACCAGTCCTACTGAGTACTGGGCCAACCAGGTGAAACCTGGCTTGAAGCCTTTCTTTGGACAACTGGGAAGCTGCTCAAGTGGTGTGAGGATGAAAATATTGCCCAGGCATCCCTGATTAGCCTTTGAATGAACAGAAGAAGTTTTACTGAGTTTGATAGGAGTACTTGAGGAGGCAGAGTCCAAGCTGAATATAAAATATTGAAATATTAAACTGTATAAATTGAAAACCAGGCATTTTTAAGAGAGTGGAGACAACATTTACTACCTTTCCTATGCCTTATTATCTGTCGGGGGAGCACAACTTTTAATCTATGGAAGGCTTATTCTCTGTATTACACTTTCCCTCAGAGACCTGAAACAAGCTTGGAAGTCACAGTGTTGGATACCATAGAGAAATAGAAGTCCTTTAACACTGAAAAGCCTAATAGTCTAAACAGCCAGAATTCAATGATGTCTGTCAAGCTTATTTCACAGATGGGGACTTCAGTCACAGAGAGATAAGTGACATGTCAGAGTCACAGGCAATTTCAGTCCTGGGGTCCAAGGAAAAAGCTAGGGTCCTGCTATAGTAGTGCGTTGGGACACAAATGTATGTGTACGTTCAAATATATGTGAACGATGTGAACTCCGAGAATTAAAAAAAAGCCTTAATAAACACCATCCAGTTTTCTGGAGCAAAGAGGTGTTGTTATTGCTTCTGTGTTGCTGGAGAGATTAGCAGGCTATTTATTACTTTTACATTCATGCTCTGGCTTTAATGACCTAGTTTGTAACGTTAAACCCGAGTAGTTTCATTGCTCCGTGTCAGCCAGGGAGAAAGGAGTGAGCACAGCAACAATAATAGGCAGAGCAGTTAGAGTGGTTACATACACTTAAGTAACCGTCTGGCAAATGGTAAGAGCTGCTCCAGCCAATTAGACGTATTAAACCAAGCCTCTATTTGAGCTATAGAGAAGGGTTGTAAGTTGTCCAGGTTTTTGGTTTTGGGGGTTGGGTTTTTCTCCCCTCCCTCACGTTAATGGCTTGCTAGGAACCAGACAGCCACAAACTCACAGAAATGTTTTTCATCATCTTCCCATGAATAGAGAGTATTTGGCAAACAACAGGAGCAAATGCAGAAAGCTGGCTTCCAGCTTCTGTATGGCTAAGCCCCCGTTTACATCCCAGCTCAGCGGGGCAGACCTTTCTCATTTCACGCCAAACTGAGACTTGTGTGCCAGAGCTGCAAGCAGCATGAAGTAGGAAACGGCACCATCAGAAAGATGTTCGGCTGTGCTGTGCCACCAGCGTGGGACACGGCCAAGCATTAAGCCTGCAGCTGCAAGGAGTCCCAGTGGAAAAGGGATGTTTCCCAACCTCCTCTGCAAAATCCTGGGAGCGGATGCATCCTCTTCCTCCCCCACAGTGTTGTTAACAAGTGAAGGAGCTGGGGCTGGTTTAGCTTCTCTTTCTGCCAGCTGCAATATCCCTGGGGTGTGAGGGTTGCCAGCAGTAAAGCAGCAGCACTTCTCATGCCCTGGGAGAATGGGTAACCAAAATGAGCATGAGACATGGGTGAGTACATGGGACATTCCCTCTGTATATGGCACTGGTGAGGCCACACCTCAAGTACTGCATTCAGTTTTGGGCGCCTCACTACAAGAAAGACATTGAGGTGCTGGAGCGTGTCCAAAGAAGGGCAACAAAGCTGGTGAGGGGTCTAGAGAATAAGTTTTCTAAGGAGTGACTGAAGGAACTGGGGTTGTTTAGCCTGAGAAAAGGAGGGTCAGAGGAGACCTTATTGCTCTCTACAACTACTTGACAGAAGGTTGTAATGAGGTGCATGTTGGTCTGTTCTTCCAGGAAACAAGTGATAGGACAAGAGAAAATGACCTCAAATTGTGCCAGAGCAGGTTTAGATTGGATATTGGGGAAAAGCTCGTCACTGAAAGTATTATCAAACATTGAAACAGGCTGCCCAGGGAAGTTGCTTAGTCACCACCCCGGAAGTATTTGAAAGACATGTAGATGTGGTGCTGAGGGGCATGGTTCACTGGTGAACTTGATGATCTTAAAGGTCCCTTCCAATCTAAATGATTCTATGATTCTGACATTTCATGCTTTATGGGACTGCCCTAGGAACTTGTTTTGAGATCATCCTCGTTCCTGCTGCTCCCATGGTCCTGAATAAGGCTGATGATCATTCATGAATGACAAGGAAGGTCCTGTTGCTGGCCGTGGCCAGGAGGATGCTCCTCACAGATTCTGAGTAGAGACATCAGCTGTCTCTATGGTGCTACTCTAATGCATGGTGTTAAAAAAGGAAGGAATCTATACTGCAGATGAAGTGCAAAGCTATTTCGACCTTTTAGAAAATGCAAAAGGAAGATATTTAAAGCTGCAAACAGACCCACTGCCCCCACCTGCGAAAATAATTTGTCAACATATCTGCATGATATTTTGTGAAAACTGTGTGGCCCGAGTTGCCCAACACTCATCAGTGTGTGTTTCTGACTTCCTTGAGAGCACAGCTACCTCACTTCTGGGTAATTAGGTAGTCAGAAGCACCAGCTAAGCCTAAACAAACATCCTTTAACAAGGAAAGTTATTGTGCAGCCTTTCAGGACACAGTTTTCTGTAGTATGCAATGACTGCAATGCCTATTAATTATTTCTAAATGGTTTAAGCATTATCTGCCTTTGGGTAAATTCTTTCTCTATAGTGTAATCTAACCTGTGGGAGGGGAAAGAAAAAACAACAGTGTTTTGCCATGTCACCTCCCCAAACATAACAGATTCTTCTTTTAATCATTATCACCCTCATCATCACACACCAAGCTTAAGGATATGGAAAAGGTTAGCAGGATGATTTCCTGGAGTCCATCCCATGTGTCACTGACTCACTAGTTTTAAAGAGCATACGTGCGTGTGGGCCTTTTGGAGCTCACCTCTCCTGCCTCAGCATCAAGAGAACATGCCTGTTTGCTCCTTGCCTTTACAAGATTTAAGTATTGTTAGTATCTCAAGGGTGTTGACATGAGGTTTGGTGAGGAGGTGAGTTTGGTGAGGTTTTACTTTGAGAAGTTACCAAAGAAGTCTCACAAACAGACAGTCTGGAAATCCCAGCATGATCTACTCATGTAGAATAGTCAGTTTTGTTTTCAAGAGCTATGTTATGTGAATCTGTATGATTTACTCACGCCTCTTCTCCTCCATCTTCTGTAGCGTCAAGACCAGATCCAGAATTTTAAAATTAAGTGTCCCTCCATTAGCTGAAAGGAGACTCATCACTGCTGAAAGAGTGTTGGAAGTATCATTAAAGACAGTTTGGGAATACATTTTTTCTCTATTACTACAACTTCTTTAGCAACCACGGACTCACAGGAGATGCCATGCCCTTTGACAGGACAGGGTGATGGGAGAACACAATACAGAAGACCAAAGAAAACCTGCAACCCACAAATTTGCTTCATAACAAGAAGATGAAGTCTTCTCACAGTTACACAGATAAAAACAAACCCAATGTGATTTCTATGTACCCAGCATAATTGCGTTCCTCAGATATAACTCAGGCAGGCAGAATGAGTGTCACAAATGTTACCTAGCCGATTGCAGAGGAGATAGTCCCTGTTTACTCCTGCTGATGTTTATCAGCACTTTGCTGTGAAGTGCCACTGAGGCCAACATTTCAAAAACCAGAATAGTGTCTCTCCACCTCCTTAAACCAAAAGGGCTTCCACCTTCTCGTGGGAGTTTTCTCTTGAAATAGCGCAGCCACAAGGATTCCCTTATGTGACTGTAAAGCACCAAGCACATCTGTCAGCACTCAATAAATTCAAATTAATAATAGGTCCTCAAAGAGCTGCATACTGCTTCCAAGATACCTCAGCATGTGGGCGGGAGAATGGTCTCCCCACAAATAATGAAGCATGTTCTTGCTTAATGGGACACTTATAAATGAAGCTGTTTTCTCCTATGAAAGACTGGATTTACAGCTTAATGTGTTCACCCAGCAGGCAAATTTGTCCAGAAAAAGATGCCCTTGTGCAGTTTTTACAGTTTATAGCAAGACTAGCAGTCACATAGAAAAAAATACAAACAGGCTTCATATTTTGCCTCCTCTACCCAGTAGCACTTGAGCAAGGAGGACTGCAAAGACCTGAGTCATCTCTGACTTGCCCTCTGGACCCTGAGAGGGGATTCACCCCAGCAGCAATCCACGTACATTGCACAGATGCATGCTCTTGCCTGGGAAGGGCAACCACTTGAGGAATTTTCTTGTGGTTGCCCAGGGAATGATGCATTGATTCACCACCTCACCTGACTTGCCTGGCTTGGCCAACTCCCTAGCTAGTCCTCCCCTCTCCTTCCACCTCTCCTGAGGCTGCTTTACACTCCCTTCTCAGAGGGTTTTCTGCTGCCAGTCCTGGCAGGACTGACAGGAAGATGCATTGTTACAGTAGTACTTGAACCTGACCAGATCCATGAGTGTGGTTGAAGCTGGGTTTGACTCTGCACATGGCAGAACACATCCCATTTCTAATTCTTTGGCTTCAGACCTCCACACAGGAGATGATACCCAAGAAGATGTGATGTGAAGGAGTGTGTCCCTGGGATATTACAGCTCATTAATTTAAGAGATTGTGTGAATTGCTTTATGTGGATGAGCTTGGTTAGACTCATTCAAGGATAAGAATGCCCTAATCCATGAGGACAAAGCACTGATCCACTGTAGGGTGTGCCTCCCTCCCCTTTGCTCCAGCCAGTCCCAAGGCTTTTGTTTCCCTCAGGGTGATGGCTTCCTCTTGGCAATGTGGTTATTGCAGTAGGACAACACATACAGTATTTCTATGTCATCTTCTGATCCCCAGGAGGCAGCAACTCTGCGGATTGGGCCACATAACCCACCACAGCACCGCAGAGACAGCTAAGGCATGTGGCAAGCTGACTGCTGTCCAGTCAAGCACTGACATCATGTGAGGGACATCACACATCATTACACACACACAAGCAGCACTGCTTTGCCTCCAGAGCGGAGAGCCCTCTGGAACAGTGCCAAGATCTTACCACTTAGCTTGTAGAAGTAATAATCTGACAGAGTTACAGGGTGCCAGAGCACGTGTAGACCCTGCTAAAGCATGCTTGCTGGGTCAGTATCCTTGCATGTGTTCTCAGTTCATGTTTCCAGGTGCGTCCCCTGGCCAAATCCCAGCTCATCACAAGGATGTGACTCAGCAAAGGTGTTTCCATGGAAAGAAGATGAGCATATGCTAGAGGGAAGTTAGGACATGTTCAGAAAGGTCTCCTCATCTTGGTGACTGGGGGGAACCAGAAGTGTGAGATGTCTTTCACGTGCCTGCTTCATGGGGTAAACATCAAACAGATCTTGGAGGTCCCTGAGGAAAATGGGAACGGAAAAGATTTTTTATTCACATCATCAGGTTCCTACTGTCACAGAAAAAAATACTCATCAAATCTTTACTGGGATATCACAGGGACACAGAGGACATCTAAGACACCTAATGAGAGTGTTGTGTGGGCCCAGGGTAAGGCTATCTGTACCATATGGCTGAAACAGAAGCCCATGAAGACAAATCTGAGATAATGTTTTACCACCTGGCTTTGTTATAGCTGTGGCAATATGATGTTTGGGGTAGGCTGCAGAAGCCATTGGAGAAGATTAAAATGTTATTTGCTTCTGAGGCTCAGCTTTGGTCAGAGGGATATCAGGGCCTGACAGAGTATTTGAACCTACCTAAGAATTTGCATGAGGCTGAGAAAAAAGAAAAAAGATGTAAGAACTGCTACTTGCAGTGGTTCCTGGGCTGGGAGTGGGAAACTGGTTGTGAGACATCGCTCACTTTATCTCCCAACTATGTCTCCAGGGAACCATTCTGCCTTAGTGATGTAGCTTTTATTGCAGCTTTAGTAGCATCTTACCTCTCATGCTTACCTTAAACCTGGATTTCGCAGGTCAAACTAGATATTTCTCCAGGCTACCTTCAAACCTGTTCAAACGGCAGCTTTTTGGTATATAGGAATGTGATGCAACTCCTAACTACACAAAGAATACATAGAAAACTGTTCTCCAAATGAGAAAGTTATCTGGCAGATCTGTGTTTTCAAGTGTCTCTTGGAACAACAAGCAAACAACAACAAATAAATGCATCTGGATTTTTTTTCACTCTTCCACCAACTCTGCACCTCCTCCTGAACTTCAGCTGTTGTTAAAACTTAGCTGGAGTTTTCTCTGTGAGCTCTGCAGAATGAGCTCTACAGAATTAAGTAACTTCACAGAAAATCAAACAGGGCCATGACCCCAGCAACAACCTTCCCCTTGGCAACAAAAGTACATCAACAAGTACTAACCTTCCCCTTCTGCCCCTGCCCGGCCCCAGGATGAGGTGGGATTCCTGCCCTGTGATTCATCACATTTGGATACTTAAGTACTCACAGGAAACAGGTCATGGACAGTCATGTAGCCTATCACCTGCTCCTTAGCCTTGACAGTGGTGTAACATATTTCTCAAGCATGGTCTTAAAAAGAACTGTAACGGTGTCTTCCATCTAACCATTGTAATCCAGACCCCCACTATCTTTTCCTTAAGAAATCGCTCCCTAAAAGATAACCTTTGCTGCAAGTTTTGTACTTTGCATTTCATTTTACCTTTAGTAGCCACAGAGAGCAATTTATTACCCCATTTTGGCAGAAGTCATTAACCTAATGACAGTCACAAGACAGTTCTCATGTCTCCTTTCAATTTTCCCCCTATCTTCCACTCTGTACAAGGGAATGACTTAACCTTCCAAGTTTTAGAGAGGCAAATTCATTATTTTGTCTGTGGGACCCAGCATCTCCTTGCCATGAGGAACTGGTGAAACACAAGTGAGAGAAGGTCTTCCATTGGCAATACCAGCAGTGCACCACAGGACTGAACAAACCCTGCTCAGGGTGTGGCCACTGCAGCTTCAGTATTTCGCAGAGCAAGTGTGCTCTGAGATGTTTTAAGAATCAGGATGTTTGTCAAACCCCAACTGGAGGAATGCTCTGTGTATAGGGAGTGGCATAGAAGAAGTCAAAAAGTCCAGACATGAATAAAAAATGGACTGAAAGACAAAGGGAAATTAAATGGCAATTAAACTATTGAAGCAGAAGTGGTGTTAAGCTTTGCTGCCAGTAGCCCTGGTGAAGAGGGGAAAGCAAGGCACACAAAGGCATGGAGGGAGGATCCATGTCACCAGTCATTGCATGTCTACAACACAACTATTCACATTTGAGTTAACCACTCTTGGATCCCTGTTGAGTCAATGCAAAGGAACATATGGCACACTTGAAATGTCTGTCTACAGATTAGAAGTCCATGTTTAGTACTGTTTATTATTCCTGCTGATGCTGAGAGATCTAGGATGCCTAGATGTAGATGTCTTTATTTGTTCAGAGGAATCTGACCTAGAGAGATTGCCTTTAGGTGAGAAAGCTTTGACATCACTCTTAAAATGCTTCTCTCCATGCCTTCCTTCTTCTTTATGGAAAACTAAAACATTTATCCTGCACCTTCCCTCATTCCAAGCTCCCCAGGTGTCCATGTCATGTGGGACCAACCTTCTGATGAATGTCTGAAAACATCGTCACAAAACTGAAAACTCTGGCCTGTGTTGTCTGTGAGCACAGATCCAGATGTACACAGTGAGGAGGGTATGCGCACACTGCACACATGTGTCTCATCCATCCTATGATGGCAGGGCCCTCTTCCAAAAGTCCATTCCCATTTTCTCTCAGGAAAACCTTAAGCTGAGTTGTGGTTGTCTTACAAGCTGCAGGTGATGAAGGGCCATGGCAGCCAGTATCATTAGAGCAATGACAATACGAATAATATCAATACCTCCTGCGTACTGTGATAACCCAGACTTTCACTATGCCGTCAAACTTCTTGGAAAGAATTACAACAAACAGAGAGAGCTGGTCAATAGGGGCCTTAGAGGAGAGAATAGGAATGGGGTGGAGAAGTGAGCAACAGGAAGAGTGGAGGAAGAAGGGGAGAAGGGCATGGGCTGGAGCAATAAGAGTGGCTGGAGGTACTGACCACCACCTCTTGCTCACTATCTGCCTCAAGACATGCTCCACAGATGACTTTTGAGACATTTTAGGCCACCTATCCTGTCTCCATCAAGTAGCAGGAGCATTGCTGGGAAGCAGCACATTTTCCAGTGCTTTGTCCAGGCCTGTATTTACTGCTTATCCTCTGGGACTCTCACTATTTCCTCTGGGAGGCTTATTCTGCAGTCTAACAGCTTCTAGGCAATTAAGCTGTAATTTTCCTCTGCTCCATTTTATGCTGTTACTTCAAGTTGCTCCTCTTGCCCTGCCCTCATCAACTCTTTCCTGACCTGGTGTTTTCTTTCTACTAACCCCTCAGCTATCATTATTGCAATCCTTGCAAGTACCGGACACTGTTTTAAAAACATGTCCTCAGGACCTCAGAGGTGTTTACTCCTTTCTGCTAAAAAGCAGACTTGTGGAGAATGTGACGTATCACTTAGACAGTTCAGAGGGAGGGCATTTCCCACATTATAAAAGAGTGGACCGCAGCCACAACAGTTGAGACGTCACTTTAAAAAGCTGCTCTTTGAGAGGGAGGATTGCTCATCGCTGTTAAAAAGTACAAAAACACAATGTTACTCAAAAAGCCAAAAATAAAATCCCCTGGCAATTTGTATACGCTTCAAAATGCTGATGGTATTTAAAACCCTTTTTAGATACAAGGATCTCTGTGCCAAGCTAAGATCCAGCAGTAAAAACAAACAGATAATGAAATAAACACTGTGATGACAAAAAAGAGGAATTGCTGCAATAATGTACTTTTCCAGGAAAATTAACCATAACAACAGTTCTGGTGAATCACAGGAGTTTTCTGAACCATAGCGGCTTCTGCTTATAAACATGATTTTGAAACCTTATTGTGCTATTATTTCCGCAGTAGCATTGGCAGTAGCTATGTAAAGGTTTTCTGGCACAGAAAGAAATTTCTCCTAAAAACCCTGACTGGGATTTTTTAATGCTTCCTACAGAATTACATTAAATGAATGGGAGTTATCTGCCTAAATTATTTACAAATCTTCAAAAGTCTTATTCCAGCTCCATCATGTGCAAATATTTCTAAGTTGTGACTCTGTTCTGGAGAAATACAAAGCATAAATACTCTTGTGTAGAGATGACAGACCCATAACTCAAATCTTTGCTGGTAAAGAGGGAAATCCTCTGCCCAGTGTATTGCCTTCCAGTATCAAACTGTGAAGATCAAGTAGAAGAGGTTCAGATATAAAGGCCATATTCATTTTTTTCCTCAAAAATCTTCCTAAATCCCAGTTCCAGTGGACTTCATGGTCTTAAATCTCAGAGTAGTCCTGACGATTTCTTGCAACCCTGTCAAGGGAATTACCACAAAGCCATGATGCCACCCAGAAGGATGCTATGCTGTGGGCATCAGAGGAGAGACTCTAACACTTGTTTGAGGAACAGAGATGGAGAAATATCACAAATTATGCCATATGAACATGACACCTGACCGCAATGTAAATTCAGGCTGGGGTGATGTCAACAGCAGAATGTTACCATCTCAGTCCAGTAGCTTTCATGGAGGGAGTTGTGGTGATCTGAGATCTCCCAGCCCAGTTTTGACCTACACACACTGCCACAGCGGGTGGTAGGCAGCATTCCTGCAGGCCATTACAGCGGAAAAGACAGCATAGACATGAAGGATTAAGTGTTCTCACTCAGCCTTTGACGTATTCCCTCTGGATCACAGCTTTTGGCACATCTGTGCTTTTATGAGCAGTGGTGAAAGTAGTCAACTAATGTGATATCCATCATGAGCTGTGCCTGTGATCACACACACATAAACACAAGTACACTCACCAATTCAGGGTGATTTTCTCTATAAACAGCGGCACGTTTCCAGTGGGGTCTCAAGGGCCACATTGCCACTACAGCAGAAATCACTGCCACTAGCCACTGGGTGAGGCATGGTGTTACCACACCAGTGTTTCATAGACCCCATTCTGTTTACTCACAAGGACTCAAACCTCAACTAATCTTTTCCAACATTCCTGGACTGGAGAGTCTTCCCTACATAAAGAGTTTTTTGTCCATCTCTGAGACAAAAAGTACAAATGGTTCACATCAGTCTATGAATACAAGTGGTAGATACCTTCAAGTTCACATCACTGATTTATTTCTTCTTATTGTGGTATTACTATTCCATTCATTGTTTTTGCCTTTTAAATTTTATTTTTGTAAGAGATGTTACTTTGAGCTGGGCATGTTAGTTACAGAGTCAATCAGATCCTTATTGTAGATATTGCCTGGCTTAGTGACCTGATCTAGTGGAATTGTTGTTGAATATGCAAGAGTGATATTAAAACAGCATGATTCCTGTTAATGGAGTTAAGGAATGACACCACTCTTTCCTGTTTAGCTCAGTTAGAAGTTGTGAGATGGAAGTGGACAAGTTTAGAAAACATTCTGCTTTCTCAATAAGGAATGAAGCAGACCATTGAAGTGGTTTGGGTACTGAGCTGGCCAGAGTATGATGGGAAAAGAAGGACATCCTTCTAGTATCTCTTCATGTTCTTGGAAAATGAAAGCTTTGGGAAACTGTGGGGTTAAGGACCTCACTAGGGGAAATCATGCTTTTTTTCCTCAAGAGGAAGCTCAGTTACCCTTTCTAGAATAGCCAATTTGCACTGAAATTTGCCAGGCTACCTTTCTTCATCAACCATTTCTTTGAATATGACATCCATATGAGGAAAAGAGGGGGACATTGCATAGGCAATGGCAGGGCCAACTTCACCAAATGACCTTGAGCAGTTTGGAAGAGAAAAACTATCAAGGATGTAGGAGTCAGCTTGCACAGAGATAGAGAGATACAGAATAAATGTTGAACAAGCAGGCCACAGGAATCAGATCACTGTTGAATATATCTGGGATTTCAAGGAGACTAGACAAGAACCTGGAGGTGTAATTACCCTGTCAGGGACATCGCCTGTACAAAACTTCTTTTCTCTGCATGACCAAAGTCACAACAAGAGCCATCCAGGCACAAGGTCCACATAAAATGTCAAACTGGAACAGAGGGAAGGTGTATCAGTGCTCATCTATGTCACATAAAGTAGATGAGCCTGCCAGATGCAAGGAGTCTGGATGAGGAATGGCTATCTCTGCATTGAGTGCAAAGGCACCTACTGAATTAATTTAGATTATACAGTGAGTGTTTGACATGTAAAGCTGAATAAGTGGAATCCCACCTATGAATGCCTACATGGATAAGAGAAATGTGAAAGTGGACTCAGTAATGTAGCTGCTAACAATACAATAAGATCCAGTGGTTGAAAGTGGAAGCTGGGCAAATTCAGGCCAGAAGTGAGGAATGTTTTTTAACCAAAGAAATAATTAACCATTGGAAATTTTTATCCAGGCTTGTGGTTGATTCTTTTATTACTGGTGATTTCCAAATCATGATTGGATTTGTTTTAGGAAATAAATTTTGTTTGTTTCAAGTAAGAGCGAATGCAGGAAGTTCTCTTGCTCATGCCTGATACATCTTAGGCTAGAAGCTAGAAGGTAGGTAGAACAAGCCTGGAGACTCAAATAGAAGAAGTATCTGTGTAACAGAGTTCCTCTTTTTCTGCATATATTATTGGCATTGCATCTTTGCAACGCCAAGAACGAGCTCTGTTGTATATCCCAGCATATAGATCCAGACAAAACTCACTTAGGGCAATTTCCTTCAGGGCTTGTGTCAGAACATTGCTGAAATATGATATCAACTTGAGCTTCAGTTTCTAATGGCAGCTTAAATGCTCCCAAACACCAGCTTAGTTTCACTTGTATAATGATGATCTCCTTATGAACATGCCTTGCAATCATTTTCTTGCATAACAGAGGAGCATAATGGTGTCTGATGGTCCAGACTCAGTGTCTTCTTTGCATTCCTGTATTGCAGGAAGAATCTAGGGGGACCTACAGATGGGAATGTATTCAGAACAGTTTTGCTTCTTATTTTAGTATATCTTCATATCTCATTTAGAATATCAGAGAATTCTTAAGAACAAAGTCAGCATAATAGCTCCCCTATGGAGTGTTTTTTAACTCCATCATTCCCAGATGTGAGCTGAAAGGCTCAGAAAGGAATAAGCAACTGTCAAAGTAAGACTTGTTATAGCTGGCATTTGTAAGGGGGGAGGAGAATCAAAAACCTTAGAGCATAACAGCAAAACAAATGCCAGACAAAGGCTTAAATCCTCGTTCTCGTTACTTATTTAAAGGTAGTTCCTCGCGGATTGCAGCTAATCATATGGCTGAATCAGTAACTGCTGTTACTGATAGGCATTAGCTCATTATGAGAGACACCTTATGTTAGCTAACAGTCAACTCATTCTGGGACCTGCATCTTAATCCAAGACTTAAATTGACACCAGAGTTTGCAATGCAAAAGAAAGCGTATTAGTAGAGTTATTATAGCTGTAATGGGCCAAAAACACAGAAAACAATGCTTATAGAGAGTGGTCACATCTTTCATTATGAAAATTTCCATTTGGAATGACTTCTTTGGCTCAAAAGCCTTTTTTTTTGTCTAAAATAGAATGAGCTTTAGTTACTTTCAGGGTACTTAGAGTGTGCATTTTAACAGTTTAATTTCGGTCATACTTTATTGAACACATCATCTACACATAAGAAAACAAGGGTCATTTTTATGCATTTTCTCCTGCTGCCACAGCTTTGGAAGTATCAGCCAACAAACCTTCATACTGTAAAATGAGGACTGATGAGCCTACAAACACTGCACAAATTCTGCTGCTGCTTGTATGGCAAAAGCATGTCTGAAGAGCTGGTCAAAGATCAGAGTCCATTTAGCTGGAAACTACCAACTATCCTACACTTTACTGAGCAGAGAGCTGCTATTCCAAGAAGCATCTGAAAAATCCCCAGTTTTTAAAGTAAATAAACCAAAACAGCTATATCAATAAGTGGAGTTAATTATTAAAGCCAAGTAACACCACAGAGTTTACAGAATAACAGTTACTCCAGGAAGAGAGGCTTTGCTGTGCTTGAATGGACACAGTCTACAAGCAGCAGGACATCCACGAGTGGTTTTGTGCTATGCTTCGCTCTGTCTCCAAGATCCCTGCACTTCGTTCTTAATGGAGTTCATTGTTTATATGGCTCCACATAATAGTACAGTCATCTGAGCTTTTCCACATTACAACTAAGATCTAGCTCCTGAAAACAACTAAACACCTGTGTCACTTTATGCTACAAGACTCATTGACCTGGATCTGCAGAATGAGAGGACGCATCCAATTCAACCTGTCAGAAACTGTGCCATATCCTGTTGGCACACGCAGGCTGCAGACAGCAGTTGTTTGTAGCAAATTTAACCAACTTCCCACTTTTCCTCATGTTTTTGTATTGCTGTATCGCTTACAACACATTTAGCCAAATCTTGGATCAATTGAAGCCTAGGGGAATTATTCCAGAAACAATATTACTCTTCTCCTGCTGTGAGCAATTCCTGAGAACAAAGCAATTGGAAAGACTGAAACCTCAGGCATGGAGGGATTAGTCAAGGATTGGTACCACAGCCCCGACAAGTGTTTAGTCATCCTGACACATCCCCACTGAGCCCTTGACCAGTAAGTTCCAGCCTTGTTTGTTGTCTTTACCGAGGAGGACAGAAATATATGAGAAGTTTAAGTTCTGTGGTAGACATTTGAGTCAAGCACTTACCACACGGCTGTCACACCCACTGCTGTTCGGTTTACTCAAACTTAATAACTCTCCAGTATATTACATGGATTACGGAAATGTTGTAACTTCAGACGTGTTGGCAAAGCAGCATATAGCTATAAAGCACTGGACTGTAATCCTTCCAGCGGGCATGGTGGTCTCTTCATCTGTCCCTTCATACTGTAGGTTTGTGGGTCTCTGCCCACAGAAATTATGATGATGGAATGTGGGATCGTCCCTGGCCAGGTCTATATAATAATTTCCTTTCCCATAAGAAAGATTGACTACTTGAACTAACCATATTAGTTTCCTTCTTTCTACTAAGCTTGGGAAAATCCGTCTGAGTTTTATAGGGCTATTATGCCATTTACTAAACTGCCAAGCCTTTTTTTTACCTGAAAACTTTACAACATGAATGCCATGGAGCTGCATCCTCTTAGAAGATCAGTCTGACCTGGCTTTGTTTGGACCTCCTGCAATGTGCAACTTCATCCCACCCCTTTCCCTGCACACCTGCATTTATGGATGCCAGTGCAACCAGTGTAGGTATGGCTTACAGGAGGCCTGGAAGGCCCTGAAGCTGCCCCTAGTTCATGACAATTATTTTGTAAAAGCAGCAAATTTAGAAGCCTGTATTGGCAATTTCATTTAAGAAAAGGCAGGAAGAAATAATTCTGGGTGCCCCTAATAGGAATACCTCAAGAGAAAAAGAACCTGTCCTTTGGTTGCTAGTCTTCATAGTGTGTATTGACGCATGTATGCAAGTACGTAACTATCTGTCTATCTTTATAATATATTGTATATATACCATAATACCATATCACCACAGATCTTTTTATCACAGAGTAGAAGACAGATTCTCTGCAGAAACTACCACCTAAAAAAAGGAAGAAAGATAAAGGAGAAGGAAGCAAGGTTACCTCTACTGAAATAAAGCACAGAAAGATCTCCCACTTGGTTCCAAGCCATCTACAAGAACTGCTTGACTTAGATGCCTCAGCAATTGCAATGTTTAAGCTCAAACAAGAATGGGTTTCTGAGCACGTAGGGAGCCAGCTCCCTGCTCGTTATACTGCCAGTGGAGACAAGTAGTAGGGGATATGAGCAATGGGTAACGTCACTTGCCAAAACAAGAATAAAGAAATGAACACTGATTTCTGTGTCTTTAAAAAAACCTGACTTCATGCCTTGGAGGTTATATTTCTGTGGCTGCTGAGTCTGTGAGTTTGGCAGAGAAAGGAAAACAAAAAGCAAGTCGAGTGATCCGACTCTGGCATGCTGTCAGGGAAGTGTCATGTGCACGGGCTGGGAGATTTCATAGGGACAACAACACATGAGCAATTTTCAGCTAGGCTCCTCCAGCCTGACAGAGTGGTTTTAGCAAGAGAGGAGTTGATCCAATGGCAGAATACAGGGAGCTCTGAAGTGCCAGCCACTGGCAACCTCATTGGCCATATCTTATGACAGGCCATGAAGATGGAGAGACTGGAACAATTCTCATATAAGGTGAGGCTGAGAGACCTGGGACTGCTCAGCCCAGAGGAGACGAGGCTCGAGGGGCCTTATCCATATGCATAAATAGCTGATGGTGGAGTAAAGAAGACAGGACGAGGTTGTCCTCAGTGGTGCCCAGTGACAGGGCAAGAGGCAATATGCACAAACCAAAATACAGGGAACTCCTGTAGATAAACTTTTTTACGATGAAGGTGGTTGGACACTGGCATAAGTTGCCCAGAGAGGTTGATGTGTCTCCAGCTTTGGAGAAATTCAAAACCTGACAACACAGCCCCAAGAAACCTGCTGTAGCTGACCCTGCTCTGAGCAGGGGTCCCTGAAAACCTCAGCTATTATCCTGTCACCCCATGAAATGGTGCCAGATCCAAGCTTGTGCACCTCAGGCTTTGCTGTCACCCACCCTCGCAGAGGGAAGAGTCCCTCTTTCCATGGGAATCAGTGGAGCATGGCCATGTTGGGGGTACCTGTCATGGGGTCTGCCTGCTCCTCCACCTCCCACAGGGCAGAAGCCAAGCCTGCTCTCCAGGCTGTCTATGCAACATAGCAGCCACAACGTGCTTCCTTCTGTTATCTCACCCATAAGCTACACAAACAGGTAAATGAACCAGCTGCCCAACCAGCTGAGATGAAGGCTTCCCCCACAGCAGTGCTCGCTAAGAGGAATGGAGAGGAAAAAGGGCCCTCCCATGCCTCTTGCTGGGTTTTCAAACACAAGAGCAGCCCAAAGGAGGTATTAAGAGCAGTAGAAATGTCATAGCGTCTCTTCTGCTTACAGCATTGCCACTGTTGCCTTTTATTAGCTCCTCTGAAACGCAAACAATTTAAATAAGGCGGAAAGAAGAAGAGGCACTGCCCTCAGTCAGCTAATTAATGAATGCACTGGAGACTGTAAAAAAGCAGCAGGGACACAGAAGGAAGGAAGTGTCCCTTCAGAGAGATTACAAACGGCCTTGCAGACATAGAAATGTTTGTGCTTGGACTGGTAAAAAGCAACCTGTTAGAAACAACTGCTCATCAATAGGGGCGTGCTGCAAAACGCGTATCCTTTAGGTTTCCTAAAATGTTGCTTTGATGCAATTTGCTGGCTTTCCTGCTTTGCAGTTTTCCATTCTGCATCTTCTTTTGCTAGGAGGGGGATTAATGAGAACTGCCTGTAGTCAGCTAAACTGCCTTTCTGGCAGAGTCTCATGAGGAAGCTGTGGAGATCAGTAAACAGGGCTGGAAGTGCGGGTGGCCATGAGCTGCCTTTTTTTTTCTGTGTGTATAAAGGAAGTAAGAAGTGCAGGGGAGATATTTCACAGGAAATAACAGATGGCTTCAGGCTCATATTTCTCTTACAGAAAACCATGCCCAGGTATCTTGAAAAATGGATTCAGGCTAATTTGTTTCTTTCTTATCGGTACATTGAGGCATACCTCATGCACAAAAGCATAAACTGAAAGCTGAAAACCCTAGACCTTGTTTGCTTGTATGATTGTCTATGTTCTTTATTTTGGAGGATAGTGGATGATAGAAAGATCAAGGTCTCTGAAACAACAGGTATTGGATTTCTTTTTGGTGGTGGGCAAACCCACTTGGGGTTGGCTGGAGTCTGTCCTTGCTGATGTATCTCACATTTTGAGACAGTCAGGAGAAGGCACATGTTACTGAGAATATTGGGATGGTCATTTCCCCACCCATGACCTTCATGCCTGCCTGGTGACCTGTCATTACACCCTCCCAGTGACAGATGTGGTGACGCATCCCAGGAAGACTTCATCATGGTGGTCCATCCCTGCCAGCCCTCCAGCCCTGCCATTCACACTGGGCTGCTCTTGCCACCTCAGAAGTCATCACACGGGATAGAGGGCAGAAAGCCTAAATAGCTCACACCACATGATGAGGCCAGTCAGGATGTCCCACTTACCACAGCTTAACTAAGGCCTGATGTTCAAACTCTCAGCGGAGCCAGGAGCTCACAGCCTCCTCTGGGAAAGGATCAGCAGGAGATGGAAGCATGTGAAATACCCCATCCTCTCTCTCCATTGCCTGTCTTCCTCAAGGCTATGAGCACTGATACTATTTTGAAAGTCCACCTTTTACACATGGCAGGTTGCAGAGATGCAGCAACCAGGAGAAAAGCAGCTCTCTATCATTTTCTGCTGACAGCTAATATCAGATGACTTTCAGTCATTCACTTTCCTGCTTTCTGCTCTATGGGATGCTTGCTCATACCGTGTTGTCTTCTCCATGGGCTTGTCCCATGGATCTAACTGGAGTGGTTTGCAGATGCAGGTAGCAGAGAACAGCTCAACCCAGTCCTGCAGGAAATGCTGCTCCAGCATTATTATCCTTGCCAGATCTCCTTGATTTGGTGGTAGGACTAGCCCACCACCAACTGTTTGTCTATTCTTAAACAGTGTTCTCCTTTTGATTGATTTAACAGTCACTACATGTAAATTCTGCATTTTGTTGATGGTTGTACTGATTAAAAAAAAAAAAAATTAACTGATTTTATCAAATTCTTTGGGAACTCACCAGTTCAGTTATGGCTCCTTCGATTTTCAGCCTGTTTGATTTAGTCCTTTCACTCACTTCTGCATCTTAACCCTATGGCTTTAAGGAGTAGTATCCCACTACAGTCCATTTCTCTACGTATTTAACTCTAACAGCCCCTCAAAAGATTTTTCACCCTACCTGACCTACTCCCACTTTCTTCTTCATTCTCCTATCTCTTCTTCTGCATTTTGCCTGGAAGAAGTTATCCTTAGTATCATTTCCCAGTACTTTTATTAACAAAATAGATGAGAGACTAGAAAGGCCACACATTAAATTTGGAGATCGAAGTGATGGCAAATATTTTGAAGGAAAAAGTTAACATTCAAAATTACCTTAACAAATTGAAGAAATGGTCTGAAAAGAAAAACACAAATGGTCTTCAGCAGGTACAAAAGGTAGTGAACTCAGGCTAGAATAAATGACTATATGATTATACAGTGGTGGAAATTTGGTTGGTAGCAGTTTTGGAGAGGAACATATTAACGTAATGGTGGATCAGGAACGTTATGTTGTTACAAAAAAGGGTGGCATGAAATCATCTGAGACAAATATGGCTTGTATGAAATAATCCTGCTGAAGCTCATTGGTAAGGCACCAGCAGAATATTTCAGCATTATATTTTAAGAAATCCTAGAGAAGAACATGGGGAAATAGACTAAATCATCTTCAAACACTGCTAAAAAGAAGATACGATCAATCTGTTCCCCTCATCCATCTGGGAAAGAATGGGGAGGTTCAACACTAGCTCTGAGAAAAATGTGTTAGTGGAGAGGAGGATGAACAACTAGAAGGTCTGGGAAAGTCCTGGAGCATCTGCTGCTGGACATCTTTAAAAACAAATCAGGCATGCTCCTGCAACAAATGACCCTGAGAAGGATGGTCCTTCTGTGGGCAGAGGAATAGCCTTCTGGATTTTTTTAGGCCTTTCTAGCTCTCAGGTCTGCCTCCTGCCCAGACATAAACTTGCATCCTTTGCTGTTCCCTCTACCCTGCGTGTCTCTCACAGTCTGACCTCAGCCCAGACTCACCCATCCTTTTGCAGGGACATGTTTGCCAGGTTCTAGAAGATCACTGAAATCCACCTTAAGTTTTTCACCTATTCTCTTTCTCTTGTCACTTCCCCAATTGCTTTTTCCCCTTTCTCTCCCACTGTAATTTCCCTCCTCTCACTTGCTGTGATCCTCTGTTGTGCTCCATGACCTGACACCCAGCTGTTCCCCTCTCTGCAGACAGATAGCTAGGAGATGGCAAATGTCACCTTTCATGTTAACACTTGCACCAAGGAGATGCATGAGAAATCTTCACTCCCAGATCTCTGTATCATTGCTCCAAGCTGTTTGCCTGTTCACCCTGGCTTTGGTTACATTTGGTTAAGACTTGGTAGCTCTTTTTCCCAGCTCCTGAGGACATCTGTTTCCCTTTGAGCTTGATGACTAGGACAGAAGGGCTGAGTATTTTAACCCAGTCTCTGCTCTGTTTGTCTCATCTTTTACACTTCCTACATTGGCCTCTAACCCAGCCCAAACCCCAAAGACTCCAATTCTAAGAAGTGTTTTTGAGGACACTGTGCCTTTAAAATTAAGCCAAATGAGCAAACATGTCCGTAAAAGGAAAGCATGGTGGGCCAAGACCATGTGTAGACTTGCAAATCCACCCTGGGATTTCAATTCCAGTAACAAATCCATCTGAGATTTGCTCTCAGAGTTTACACTCTCCTCTGAAAACAAGCCTATGGAGAGTGTCATGCAGCAGTTACCATAGCAGCCAGCACGAGAAGAGTCCATTAAGTGATCACAGTCCTGTCTCAAAGTGAATTACCAGGCTGCAGGTGAACTTTTGCACCTCCACAAATGCCTCCTGGGGAAAATATGTTGTCGTGCACAGTGGAAGAAGAGAATGCCAAGCGGTTGCACCGGCTTGCTTTTACATTGTTATCTTTAATTATGTCTGTGCTGATTTTTAAAATGTACTGCACACGCTTTTCCTTTTTCCTGTCAGGTGGTTTTTGTAATTTTTTTTTTTCCTGAAGGACAAGACCCAGTACTCCAGTCAATAACTACTGATGAAATGTGCTTCAGGCCTCCCTGTGTTCTGCCACAATTAAATTGTCAGCCATCCCAGGAGAGATGCTATTATCTATGTGGGTGTGGAAAGTGATCTATCACTGTTAATCTTCTATATTGTAGCGGCAGGTAGCGCTCCAAACATATCAACACCTCATTATGATGGCTATTTCTCACACGTGGGAAGTTGAAGGTCCTCTTGAATGTTCAGACATAAGAAATATAAAATTGGAACTGAGAGGTGGAAAGAGGATGGATCCTGGTAGGATCCTAGGAGCACAGAAAAACACACTTTCCCCTCACAAACCCAGCTCCCTGGATAGTCAGAGGCACATACTGCCAGTGGTGGGGTGGAGCTGGTCCTGCACACAAACTCCTGATCCAGACCTTGCATGATGTCTCCTTTTTGTCTCTGTACCTTAGGGCTCTATCTGACTCATAACAGCAAGTGCTGACAGGCATGCAAGCACCTTTCTCAAAAGTGAAGTGCTTGCTTATTGACATCTTGACCCACAAAGGACAACTTCAGGCTAGCAGCAGCAGAAGACCCAGGTTAAAATAGCAAAGTGGTTATTTAACTCAACCTTGATGCTCTTCCAGAAAGTTACCTAAAGCCTGTAAATCCCTCCACACTGTGACTACCATAATATTCACATGAAGAGCTATTAAAAACTTCCTGTGAAGGAAGGTAATGAGAAAACTATAACGTCTGGGGAAAATAAAACAAACAAACCAACAAATTCCAGCTTTCCAGAAGACTTGAATTGAATTTGACCTCCGTAAGGTATCATCTACTTCCTGTTTGCTGCCAAAGTACAATGAGGTTTATATTTGGGCCCCACCTTTCAGTGTCTGGGTCTAAAAATATAACAATGAACTTGTGACACAAAAGCCCTGTCTCCTGGAGAAGCAGAATTTAGATCTAGCTGCAAAGGCAGTTCTGAGGCAGAACTAACTTTGAGTAGGTGGATGGCTTTTTTTGTTTATTTGTTCTTTTTTTTTTCTGTCTTTCTATTTTTATGTTGCCAGACTTGGGTGGTTTTCATTAGGATTAGGCCAGACTTATGCAGCTGTTTGTTTTAAGTGATCATGGCTATAAGCATTTTAAGGCACTTGTCACTATGGTTACCTAGATGCTGTTCTCCAATGTGTCTAAGCCAAGATAGGGCTGAGAGGGAATGCAGGGCTGCCTAAGTGGGAACACAAGAATGTCTAATCTGTAAATCTTTTTATTTCCTTGAAGGTGTTGAGTCTTAGCTCGATGGATAAGAAAAGTATGTGAAGGCTTACACTTATTCCATGCTCAAATGCCACCAAGCTGACTACTTGATGGTCTTCAGACAGCTCTTGCTTTCATATGAGAAAAACCTTGGATGATAGTGTGGGAAATGCAGTGGAGTGGGGGCAAAATGACATTTGGGGAGATTTTTCAATGCCTTAATCTTAATTCCATCAGAAAATTTACTGTTAAACCTAATGCTGCTTCTTACTGAGCTTTCATTCCTCCTGTGAAACCCACCACTTATGCTTAGTAGGAGTTAGACCAGACGTATTCTCAGTTTCTCAGCAACAGACTGACTAATACTGATGTTTGTATGACTCTGGCTCACTTGTTTCATTTTCTCTTTCCAGAGTTCACTCTTTTGTTCTCTTCCTGTTTTTTTCTGGTAACATATCTGTTTCCCCCCTTTCCTTGTTTAAGTTCATTTTTTCAGTTATTCCCAAATCAGTTATATTCTCAGCAGTTATCAGAATAGCTGGATGTGGTCTTGCTGATTCAGTGGAGACCCCAGAAAAATGGGGGAATAGGCTGGTTATTTTCTTATTACATTTGCTGGAGAACCAGAGCCTCTTTCGAACCTAATCTCATGCCATGGATCCCCTGGGAGACACCTGAGCGTAGGCCCTCTTCTTGTACACACAGGGGTAGCTCTACACCAGCCAGCCCTCCTCCAAACAGATCTGGGGTGATTACCTGGACCATTGTACAAGAGGCTGTGAGAGACAGAGCACTTTCAGATGGGAGGCACAAGGGCTGCTGTATAAGGGAGGGATCACTGGAGTGCTGCTGCCAAAGTATATCATGGAAATCGAAGGGCCTCTATCCGTGAAAGGACACCGTCACTTACCCACTCTGTCCCTTCCCATAGGTGCAGATCCATAAAACTCTACCTGCTTCTAGGTCTTGTCTGCAGCCCTTCTCAACTCAGGAAGATTCCTGAGTATGGCAATTATTGAGAGCCTGGGAGCAGCAGAAATGTTGCATGATATGGCTGGATAGCAGAAAGTTTGCAAGGTATAGCTGAATAGTAAAGAAGATGCATGGTATGTCTGGTTAGTAAAGAAGTTGCAAGAATTGGAGCCAATGACAGCACAAGAGTGGCAGTAGGGATTTTTGGATAGTGCTTCTTTGCAGTATGGCTAGTGTTAATCACTGCTTACCCCAAGAGGTGCAAAATGTTCCCATCATGTTCGTACATCTCACTGAAATGTAAGTTTGAGGGCTGAATAAAATTCTGACAAAGCCGGCATTTGTGTGAGAGACAGAAATGTGAATATCAGAGGGAATTATTTTAATCAGGTCTCTGTGTCAAAACTAGCTGATTCCCAGAGCCAACTTCTCAGAATAGTCTGGAGCCCTTTCTAGATAGCATGGGTCCTCCCGTGCTTCTGAGATGGTGGTGAACTTACTTGCTTCAATACGTCCCAGCAGCAGTGTGAAGGGCATAGTCTAAGCCACAACTTGTATACATCCAGCTATGTCACAAGGCCTTTTCAAGCAGGGATTAAATAAAGATCCTTTCTACTTTAGAAGGCTCACAAAGGTGCCATAATACCTAACTAGGTCTAGAAATCACTGGAATCAGTTACCTCCAGCCTGCCAGTACCTTGTGTTCTCCATCGTCAAAACTAAGGTTCAGGAGCTCACCAAAGACAGGGTGCTGATGGCTTAACCTCTCTCAACTCCCCCAAATTAATGGTTACGTCTGGCAAACAAGAGCTGGCCAGAGAAGGGGAAATGTGGTCTGTAGCAGGGATGAGCATGCAGCAGGAGGCCCTGTGCAAGGTTGTTTGTGTCCCACGCCACCATGATGAGCTGGGACATGGGGTGCTACCTGCTGGGTTTGGAGCCATGAGGAGCAATGAGCAGGGATTGATGGCAAAGGTGGACTTTGGTGTGGTCAAACTGGAGACAGACACCAGCAGTACTGCTGTAACACAGCTCTCAAATATTTACATGTAGACAAAATTAGAGTTGCTTCTCTGTGCTGAACTTCCATGTGCTCTGCATTAGTTTTCTTGTGGATCTTTAAAAAGTAGTGAACTCATGGTAGTTGCAAAACTGCTGTGTTGAGCACTGGCACATCAATTTTTCTCTTTTGTACTTCAGTCATGTCATTCTTCCTCTCAGAAACCCCAAAAGATTTTTAAAACTAAACCCACAACCATCTGTAAAATGCTGTATGTGTCAGGAGTGCAAGAGCAACCGGATTTGCCTATAAATAAAAGAATAATAATAAAAATTCAGTAGATGTTGTATATTTGTGTAGAGGGGTCTTGCAGTATGTTTGGACAGCTGCTGCTATTAAATTTTTTGCCAAGTAAATTTTAAAAAGCCACATTCTAACTGCCATTTTCACAAATATATAAGGAGATTTACAAGTACTTCGGTGCCAAACATTCTTGGAGCTACCTTTAGAGTTATTTTCAAAATATTCTAAACCTTTGAGTAGCACGTTTATTTTTACCCTATATATCTGCCTTGAAGTAATACCGACAGTAAAGATATTAGTTAATATACAGTCTATGCTTCCATGTACTTATATCCAAGAATGTTGTTTCAGAGGGTCTTTTTCTATCTTGGAGATGATATTGAGTAAAATATTTCACTTCTTCATTTTTATAAGAATTTATTACAAAATTATAAATCTCAGAACTGCAAAGATAGATGCAGAATATTTACTGCTAAACTGGGCAGAGCGAACTTAATTCCCTATTGCTTTACAGCACCAGGTAGATTTGGGATATATTTATGGCTACAAAAGATCTCTTCAATTCATGCCCTGCTTGTGCAACATGAAACGTAGACTTAATTCCACTGGAAGCCCAGGGGCCTTTGCACTGTTGGTGAAGGCAGAGGGTGCAGGAAGACATGCCCTCAGGTTTTTTTCCATTGTGTCACTCAAGTGATTCTCTAAGGGAATAAAGTTTATTCTTGCATTTTGCAAATGCTAATAATATTGCTCTTTCCTTTGGAGTCTTCACCACCAGTTGCAGTGCCAGAATATAGGGCAGGGACCTGGAGAGGGAGGAGGTGAGATTGTGGCGAGGGGCATTTGAAAGCATATTGCTTTAACTAATTACATGCTGAAAAATATAAGTTATATCATCCTGGGTTTGACTCTAAATTACAAAGAATGAGACTGCTTCTCTTCATAGTGCAAAGATTTTTCTCCTGACTCGAGCTGAATATTTATTTGCAGTAAAGATTTTTTTTTCCAGGTAGAACTGTCGTCCAATAATTCCTTCCCACTGGAAAGTAATGCAGAAGCTCCAGAGGAAACCCACGCCCAAGCAGAGTTTGAGATTGTTTTAAGCCTGCAAAGACTCCAAGGGCAGGAAGGTTGCTACAGACCATCTGGTATGCAGTACTGACACGCTATTCCCAGCCAGGGACATTGCAAGAACTTTGTTGATCATGTTAGAGCTGCTTTGGAGATCAGCAGTTCGTATGACACTCTTTGCTGTCAAAGAGTGTTGTGCTCAAGCAGTCTGTGCACAGGACCAGGGACCATGCAGTCCTTGCAGGGGCCCTGTCTGGTCTTTGGCACTCATCTCCTATTTACACTTTGATTGAGCTGTTTGCACAGTCTCCCTCAGTTTCATTAGATGTGGAATTGCACTTACGGTGTGTGTGAACAGCTATCAGTCCTATGTGGAGGAGCTGAGATGTTTTGTTCACCCTCCTGTGTGGATAAAGGGCTGGAAAACGCTTCTGAAAGCATATAATCAAGACTGCTTTGATCTAAATCTGAGGAGAAACTTCTTTTGGCAGTAAATAGTCCACTTAATCTATAAATATCCAGATTGCAAAATACTTTTTATAAATTATACCCCCAATCTGGCCAGAGTGAGAAACAAAATCTGGTCTTCAGAATGGAAGAGAATAAGATAAAATGTTTCCTCGATGGAACTGACACGACCTTGGCCCCAGATGGCGTTTTCTGCTTTATGACCAACCAAACTAGCTTACCATGTGGTCAAAATTGCGTCAAACCTTTCTGCAGTCCTGGTGTGTAGAGTAAGACATTCTTCTTCCAAGAAAAGTAGCTCATCCTTTGGAGGTGTTTGTATTGCTATCACCACAGCAACTAGAAAAGATGAAAGTCAGAACCCCCCCCAGAAAACCCCAAATACGTTAGCTGAGGTATGGATGGGCAGCCAGATTGTAAAACCACACACGGACCTCTAAAGGAAATGACTGTTCTGTATTAAACAAATATAGCAGAATTCCTAGAACTGTAGCCTAAAAATAGCACTCGTGGCTTCATTAAGTGCAACAGCTTCTATAAACTCCCTTTTAAAACAGATACTAGGAATGGAGGATTCTCCCACTGATGGGGGTGAGGTTTCTCCATCCTGCTTTGCAGAGAATTGTGTCCTGTAGCACAGACTGCTAACAAGCAAGACTATTTGTGGTCTTGCTTTTGACGTGGGTTTTATGAAACAACTATGAAGAGCTGTGACATTGGCTCTGCCTGAGCTCAGTCATGAAAGTGAGATTTCAAACCCTAAAATCTGAGCCCTGAGTACGACACTTTGGATCCTACTCCAGTAGACTTTATGGAGACTCGTTATCTAACTCAGTTTAGAAGAAACTCTTCGGTCAGCCAGGATTTTGGTGTCATCCCACATGGAGAGTATCTTTGCCCAGCTGTCTGAATTGGGAGAACAAATGAGTAGAATTCCACAAAAATTATTTTCAGTAGGAGGGATAACCTTATATTTTCCACAGAATAGGACAGAAGTCTGATTATTAAAAAGTAGCTAGAAAAGTTACAAATTCCCACAGTATTAATCCATTAAGGCATGGCTTGACCTTAGATTCGGACCATGAGTCCCTGTCTAAAACTAAACTAACTCTGACTCAAAACAATGCCTCCTCACTTGCTCCTGGGTTCCATCACAGATGAGTCTGGCAGAAATGGTAATTTGAAGACAGTTCTCAAATCTAGTTGCAAACCCCAGGATAGACGAATCTTACCTCTTTCACCATCATATTCAACGTAAGAAGATTTGCTTAATCACTCTAAAATATTGCTTCATCTTATGAAAGGAAAGCTGTGTAGAACAAGCTCCTTTACTATTAAACAGAATAAATTCAGCAAGATTCTTCCAGGTCCTCCTTTTTACTTATTTAGCGTAGGCTAATAAAAAAAGTTCTTTTTCCCTTGGTGAATTTAGGGATAAGATAAACAAAGCTCAACACCAGTCAGATGAGGACTCGCTTGTTAAACATTAACAAGCACCCAGCTTTTTCAAGTGTCTGCTTACTGATACCTCTGCAGGAGACTTCATGGTTTGCTTTTGCATGTTTTTTGCATGCTATGTCAAGCAAGCACGGCTGTGGGCGATTACTGGGATAAGACTCCTTCGCCTGTGTAGGAGCCAACCTTTCTCTCCAGCAAAGGCAGGCTGCTGGCTTCACGGTCCTACCATCTCTCCTTTGGCTTCACCATGCTCCACAGACTCCTGTCTACCACATCTGGTTTTGAAGCTCTAGAGTGCAGTTTCTCTGTTTGCAGATGACAGTTTTTTAATGCAGAACAGCTTTTTAATGAAAATAGAGTGCAGACAGACTTGTATTTACTCTCCCAGCAAGGAACTCAGGCAAATCTGAGGTTCCTGTGACTGCAGTTGTCTCCAAAGCACTAGTATTTTCCAATCTGACTGATGGAAGGGAAAGTAGAAGAAATGATAGAAAGATCCAAGGAACTGTGAGCCTGTAACCACACTTTCACTGACAATGTCCTTCCCACTAGTTTGTCTGCTTTCCATGGATCTAGCTGTGGATGTGGAGGAGAGGCAGTCCAAGTGGCTTTGCAAGACATCATTACAAATCCTGCAGAGTAAAGGAGGAGAGAAAACAGGGAGCAATGATACATGCTGCCTTGGTTACAGGGTGGTCCTTGTGGTCAATGTGCCTTCAGCCTGCTTTTTATGAGCTTGGCTTGTCTTGCAAGGCTTGGAGAAATCTCTGGCTGTACAAAAGGTTGAATGGAGGATGTGTCCAGACAGACAAGTGAAGATGGTCACTTGCTTATTCTACACAAGCTAGCCGATACACACCTGCTCCAGGCTGGTGGACATTTACATACATCTTAATGTGATGGCAAACTCACAAGGGGCACTAGTCCATCCACTATGAATTATGGTTTCAAATGCAAGGTGTTGACCAAGGATCTGGATACACTCAAAACTCCCATAGCCTTGTTTTAGCACTAACACCTAAGGCCAGCTTCATCTGTGTGCGTGCACAAATCCAGTAACTGGTTGTAGACAAAAGGCTTCATTTGAAATCCAAATAATGTCACTCTTCTGATTACTCCCTCATGGATTGTTCTAGCATGTGTCCTCCCACAGTATAGAAGCTTTAGTCTCCATACACAACCCATAAAAACAGAGACAGTAAAAGAGAAACAAATTATGTCAGAATAACGGAAAGCTTAATGGGAGCGCAAATGAGGCAAAAGTTGCTATATTTGCATTTATTTTCACTAGTTCTCAGATTTACAGGAGATCCAGCAAAATGTAATTTGATAGTAAGCCCAGCTAGTTACAGTATCCAAGGAGAGTGAAAATCCCCTCAAATTGGATGAAACTTGATGCTGCCAGCGTACGGCTGAATCCCCTCCAGTATATTTCCAAATTACATTCCTCCTTTATTCTACTGAGTGCTGCCCAAAGAATCAACGGTAAATCAAGTAACCTGCAATATACTTCTTTTTTATAACACATCTATAAATTTCATGGAACTATGGATTTCTTCTTATGAAATCTAATTTGAGTCACTTGGGGAAACATTTCCATATTGAAAGGAACTCCTGGCTTTCATTGTACTTACACTTTGCTCTTACTGAATTGCAAGTGCTTTGATTTAAAGGGACATAGCCAAGGTAAAAGCCTGCCGGCCTGAAAGCCATTGGGCCCGTTTCCACTTGGCAGGAAAAAACAGGCAGCTGCTGAGCTGAGCAATCTCATCTCCACCAATCACTTGAGGATGGGCACAGCAAACATGAGCTTATGAGTGATGCTGGCTTTTCTGCCTCCTGGATTGCTGTGTCACAGCAAGGACAAGGTAAGAGCCTGGCCATCATTTCCAGCAAGATGGCTCATGGATAGAGATGATGCTGAGCTCCCTCAGGTCCACAGAGCACCCAGCATGGATCTCTCTGTTCTCATCTCCAGACTTCTGTGAATGGGGCTTTTTGAAAATGTGTGGATGTGAGTAAAATAATGGGTGCACAGCATAAATTGGGTAAAGCCTTCACAGCATCAAAACTGATTTGAAATAGTGTTCTATTTTTTTTCTAAAGACTGTTCCATATAATTTCTAGAATCCCCAGGCGTTTTCTGACAAGCTCTACTCCCATAGTGTTCTGCAACACACACTATCTCAGGTGCAAATGAGTCAAATTTTGCTGTTAGTAAAACAGAGAGAAGAGGGAAGTGCAACAGCTTTCAGCTTATGGATCACAGAATCACAGAATGGTAGGGATTGGTAGGGACCTCTGGAGATCATCTAGTCCAACCCCCCTGCCAAAGCAGGTTCATCTAGGCAAGGTCACATAGGAATGTGTCCAGACAAGTCTTAAAAATCTCCAGACAAGGAGACTCCACAACCCCTCTGGGCAGCCTTTTCCAGTGCTCTGTCACCCTCACAGTAAAGAACTTTGTCCCCATTGAGGTGGAACTTCCTGTGTTCCAGTTTGTGCCTGTTTCCCCTTGTCCTATCACTGGACACCATTGAAAAGGGACTGATTGCTCCATCTTCCTGACACTCACCCTTCGGATATTTATAAACATTGATTAGATCCCCTCTCCTCTTCTCCTTCTCTCTCTCTCTCTTCTTCTCGTAAACTAGTATCACACAGTCTGCGAATGGTAGTTAGGAAATGTAGCTGTACTGCCAGTGGACTCCAGTTCAGTATTCATATATGCAACACAAAATGTTAAGAGGGCAAAAAATTAGAAATTACTGAAAGCATCAGAGTTGGAGAATGAAAAGGGAATAAAAAGGAGGAAGTGAGACTGAGGCTTATACTTAAAAGCTATGGAACGAAAATAAATGCCGAAAACTCCCCTCAGTTAGGCTTGGATATCAATGCAGTTTTCTTTAAAGAAAGAAAAAGGCACTATTAAGTGCTTAAATAAAATATAGACATAGATCGTGACTAAAATAGCAGAAAAGGGCATCGGAAGTTAGTAAATACAAGAAGAATAGAGTGAAGAAGAGATAGTGCTTAGAAAACATTTGTATCAGGTTTGAATGACCAAGCTGACCTCTTTCTGTGTCTGTCTTTGTGGTGGTTGGTCCTGTCTCTCCACATGTACATGTATCATATCTCACAGCTTTCTGAGAGCAAGGATAACACACCATGAGTTCCCTGAAGCACCCACTAAGGCCTAGGGTTGCTGCTGCTATTGCACACCTGTGGAAAAGACTTGTTGCTCTATCTGGTACTCCCCCTGCAAGCAGAGCCACTGCACAGAGCTGCTGTTTCATGTAATAGCACTTAAATATTACTATGCCCAGAGGTAAATAGAGAGATCTGTGGGGAACACACTGACCTGAGCCAGTTTTCCAGCCCTGAGAACTGTAGGCATTGAATCCAGTGACATGACTGAAGCAGAGCCCACAGGAACCTGGGGCAAAGAAGAGGAAGAGCAGGGGAAAGCCATAACGTGGGCTGGACAGGACACCTCGATTTCTGTCATTGCAAAGACCAAACCAGACACATTCCGTTTCTCAGTTGCATGAGCAGAGACAGGAAAATTGATGCAATCCAGGCAAGGTCTTGCAGAGAAACCTGTTTGAATCCCTTACATTGCATTTTTCTACATCAATCTCTAAGAAATAAGAGTACCAGCATAAAACATATGGGAAAGAAAAAGGCTAAAGTAATACAGCAATCACCTTCACCAGATTTTCTAAGAGCTGGTTAGGGACCAGTCTCCTAAGAGGCTTTTGGGTGAGTTTTCTCTGTCCTTTTATCCTCCTTTTATCACATATACCTACCCAACTCAAATTAAGTTCCCAGTACCATGCTCTCTAGTTTCCCACCCCTGGCCCACACTCCTGGTATCTTTAATGTTGCCAATGTTTTCAGCATTATCTACTAGCTTTCTTGCAACTCCCTACTTGAATGTGTTTATCTCAAGAAATAGGTGGCTGCCTTGATGGACATCCTAGAAATGGCTTTATGTATCATCAGTGATAAATGTCCCACAGTCTGAGAACATCCAGCTCAGAAAATGTCTTGAGATTCCTTCCAATGCTGCAAATCCTGGTTTCCTTGAAATAATGGCATGCATCCACATACCTGAAAATATGTCCAGCTACCTATATGACCTTTTTATTTTTCCAAGAAAGGCTTGAATATTTTTATTCTATGCACTGTTTGCATTTCCAGTGCTTTATTATTACTTTTAAAAAAATCTAGTTTAAAAAGCAGAAATATGGTTCCTATGAAGCAGACACGGGATTGCCAGTACAACCTTGGTTTGGCGCAGTTTTGAAAATCTGGAATTATTTGCTAAGTAAAAGGATTTTTCTGTAATATGATACATTAAATGTTCCCCTAAGAAACACTTTAATCAAGGAAATGCATTGTTTCAGGGTGGAATTGGTTTGTGGGTTAAGTCATCATATATGTTAACTAGAGTTTAAAGTGTCAAAGGTCTGAAACACACAAGGCATCATTTACAACTGGTAAAGTTGGCTTATAGCGTGCTCTGGGTCATAAATTATCCTTCTACCCACCTACCATCTGCACATCTATTACTTGCATGCCAGTTAAATATTATGTGAAGGTATTAAAGCATAAAAAAAATTAGCAATGGGTGAAGTGGGATAAATTTAAACTGGCTTCTTGGTTCCAGATCTTAACAGGAGTTTAGCAAATGATTTGATATAACCTTATTTTTCCACCTTCTACAGAATGCCATGTTTTCTCACAGGAGTGGGAATCACAGGTCATCCTCAAATGAATGGGGCCTTTCCACTTCTGACCTAATATTTATATCATAAGCAGAACAGGTCATTGTAAAGTGTCTTGATGCTGAATGTGTTGATTAATATACAACACAAACATAGGCATCCAGGCCATGGCAGAGGAGCTGGTCCTTTCTGCAAGTGACCGCTGAAGTTCTTGGGAACTTGGAACTATGAGGACGTCAGGATCAAACTCTAAACTCCACAGTACTTTTCTTTATCGCACAGGAAATCTGCTTCTAAACTGTATGAAAACAAGCCCTGAGTCTGTTTAGTTTTGTTCCTTTCCTGTCCACAGTGCAAGTGGTTTCTGTGCATGTGTTCCTGACTGCTTTGGACATAAGGATGTTATGAGTGTTTACAAGCGACTGTTTCCCTCAGCCACTTTTCTAGCATGCATGCCAGAGCACCCAGTACAACTCCCAAATTTTTGGATGGCAACAAAGTCCGAGTGTAAGTTCATCCACATATGACTACAGGGAAGTTCTGTATGTCTTTGCAACTTGCAGCTCTCCCAGGGCTGCAATGGAGGCAGCTCTTTCAGTGTTTAAAGAACTGACAAGAACAAGGTGCCAGGCAAAATTTCTCTTAAGGCTGACACTATTGCCTTTCCAAAAGGCAGATTTTAGGCAGCTGTGCCTCTGCCTGCACTTTCTGTGTGCCATAGTCTGCATGCACATTTTCGGTTAATGCTGGAGCACGATTGCAGATAATTTGTGAAGTGACTGCTTCCCTGCAGACAGGCTGGTCAGTGGCTCAGGGCTTCCTCTCATAGCATGTGAATCGTTCTCTCAGAGAACCATTCAGGTTGGAAGGATTCTCAAGAAATTGTCAAAGCAGGGTCAGCAGTGAATTCAGACCAGAAAATGAAACAACTTGTTTCCTCTGCCAGTCTTCATGAGACCAGACCCCTCTGCCATGGAGGGAGACGGCTGTGTGAGTGCTTGTGAGAAAGAGGAGGCGGGAAGGAGATACACTCCATTTTAGAAACAGATAAGAAACATTTCAGGCAGCTGAGCCCAAAAGGCTGTGAAGGAGGAAGGAAGGGAACAGAGAATTTCATCTTAGGCATTTTTGATAAGAGTCAATGTTTCAGAAAACACCATTTTTTATTTATTCTTCAGAGCCTTAAGACTGGGAACAAAATGTGATATATGGCCTAACTCTCCTGACTTTTTGTTTCATACAGTCATTTGCACTTAGACCAAATGAGTGAAGAAAAGCTGTGCTGCTGCTTGGATAGTCTTGGACATTTGCTCAGGATAGGTGCAAATGGAAATCATACCAGGTACAAGAAAGAAGAGGAGCCAGCTCACACTTTTTCAATTCTGCATAATGCAAAGTGGTCTCGATGTCAATCTCCCATGTAGACTGATTAAGCATGGCTAAGGATCAAATGTATCTATAGCCACCACCAAAAAAAAAGACTGTGTCTTTCTCCTTTCTTCAAGCAGAAATTGCTAACAGCTTTGTTCAACCTCCACAGTCATTAGATTTTGCTCTACTCAGGCCTGATTTGCCAGGATGCCAGCTGAGTTAATGTTCTCAGGATAATCACAAAGTCCCAAAATATATTATTTTGTAAGGTTTGAAACACTTTCAGAAATATAACTTGCCACTTGCACATACCTGGATCTAGTTTAGAGACATCATTAAAATAATTGCACCTCCTTTAAGACACTCTTTTGCTGCAAGTGTATGAGCATATAATATCTTCAAAGATCAAGAACATTTTATTGTCTGCTCTATTTGAGTGATGTATCATTAGATCTGCCTGCGTTAGGTTTGGCCCCCAATGCTGATCCCACATAATGATTTCTGATTGGTAGTGCCCCAGTTTTATGCCCCCATACCTTTTTGAATTAGGCAGTAAAGATGAGTTCACTTCATCACCTCACTAATTCCTGTTTAGTCTCATTTCAGCAGGAGTGATACATGTCTAAGGATCTGGGCCAAGGACCTTCAAAATCAAGTCTTCAAAGCTCACTGGTACAGGCAGGACTTCCTGGGACGCTCAAATGTTTCTGCATTGGTAAGGAACTTCTAAGGGATTTAAAGTGTCATTTGGGTATCTTTGAGGATTCCCTCTGCTCCTAGCATCCCTATAGAGCCTGCTTCAGGGCAGACTAGAAACAACAATGGGCCTTGAACTATACCTAATCCCATCATATCTGTAACAAGAAGATCCTTTTCCTTCCTGTTGTTTATAGCCCCATATCATGCTGCACTAGCTCTCCCCTTTGGCTACATGGGTGACTGTCAGTACATGCAAATGAAGACACATTTTGAAAATATAGTGACTTTTGTTCCAGTGAAAGAAAAATCCACAGTTTATGCTGCAAACTTTACCCCAAAAGTCAGTTGCTGGTAATTTTTGGCCATCTTCATAACCAATAGGTAGAGCGCCACCAGCAAATAACTATCTGTTCTGCACAATTAAGTTCTTTACTTTATAGAGACTGACAAAGTATTCTGTGAACTGCTAGAATAATAACTCCTGGGAGAATGGAAATAGGACATAGAAACACTTGTACAGCATTTGAGAAGTCTCTAGCTGTGAGTTACTTCTGGGTGGATGGATGGATAGATAAATCAATAGGAATATAATCAATAACAGACAGAGAAGATACACAGTTCACTGAAGTTTATAGTTGTCTGGAAAAGTAAGTTTTGCATAACAGCTCTGGATTTGCACACGGCAGTCCACTGAATTGTTGTTTCCTATGCATTGTGGCAGGTATATCAAGCTTGAACACAGCAGAGCTTTACAGCATGTGAGCCACAAATTCAGAGCTTACCATCCAACCCAGCTTCTTCATTTGGTGGGGCAGCTGCTCAGCTGACTCTCGGGAACCATTCCCTGTTAGTCGCAGTTAAAATGTAACAATGACAAAGGTTTTCCAGATCAATTTGGGAGCATCCTCTGGTTTGAGATGTGCAGAATTTCTGTGTAATCATTTTTAGGAAGAGGAGGATTTTACTGCTAAAATACCAGTTCTGAAGCCTCAATAGACCTGTATCCTGTTCCTTGTTGCCCAGTACCATGTTTTCGCACTGCACAGACATATTTTGTAATTCAGTTCTCTGTTCTTTGGCAAACCCACTACAAATGGACAGAGCCTCACAAGGGTTGGTATGGTGGTTTGCAAGACCCCAAATATTGCTCCTGTGTATTTAGGTGTTTCCTCCTATTGAAATATCCATCTGTAATTTCCAATGTTTGTTTCACGTTAAACATGTTTGCTAAGTAGATAAAAAATTTCCACATTGATTTATATAAGATAGACCAGCCATGAAGGAACAAGTAACTCTACAAGGTCACTCAGAAAGCTTTTTACTCAGGCAGAAAGAAAACCTTGATTTCTCGGTCTCTATTTAAATTGGCCAGTGGGATAGTGTGGGGGATACTGTGGGATCCTATTCCCTTGGAAGTGCAGATGAGACACTTTTTCAGACGATGCCAGAGCTTTTGTTTGGCCCACCTGCCCACACCCCCACTGGGGACACCAGACCCTGGAGGGGGCAGGTGGCAGATGCCCGTGTCTCATTTCAACGCAGAGTGGGAGTACACACCTCAGAAATGCTCTCGGGTACCCTGGTATAGATATGGGTTGAATTCCTTACCAACACCATTCCTCCTCCCTCACACTCATTTATGTCAAGAACAACATCCCAAACTTGACAGGGATATATTTTTTTCTAGTTTGATTTTCTATTCAACAAAAGAAACACTGTGGTGCTTGTCTGATTCATATGGCTACTGACTCATGGGTTAATGTATAACCAGTATATTCCTGAAGTATTTAAGTTGCTGTTTCTCTTCACTTTGCCAACATAATGAGGTGTTTGATGAAGGGAGTTCAGCTGCAGACCTGCAAATGTACATTCTGTAGGCTACAGAGAAACCACAACAGGCTCTTGCATTTAATATTCTGATAAATTGGGCACTTCTGCACCTTACATCAGGCAGTGACACAATGCAGCCTTGTTAATGCGAACAAAAAATGCTCCTTCAGTAATGGAGTCCAGGTCTGTTTCAGCAAAATTAGATTTGCATCACTAATTCAAAACACCATAAAAATCCAAAGGATCCTCTGGAAGTAGAAGTTATCTGCTCATCTGCTCAGATAAGTGAAGCATAAAGCCTCAACAATGTAAGGAGGTAATGGAACAAGCTGATGCCAGCATACAGTGCTGGTTAGTTAGATTAAAAGAGGCTGTCTAGTGATGATTGTCTTCTGGCTTTTTCTGAGAAACATATCAAGAAGTGTATACAGATCAAGAAGTGCATTAAAACAGCTCAGAATCACTGATAGGTTTTGTTATCTAATGCCTGGCCTCGGATTGCTGGTAACTCCAAAACTGTCCTTCTTTTTCAAGACTTTGAACAATGTAATTAAGGTTTCTTGGAAATAAATCAATACTTGATATCACCTCTGAATAGCATGCTGGCCAGACAATTTGCCTTCCTTATTGAGACATGGCTAGGAGTCACTGGTGTCAGAGTTTAAGCTCTCACCTTTTTGCTTCTGTGTTTTCTTTCTAGGGGATGTTTTCTTACTGTAGTTAAAGCTTCAAACATGTCTTTCAGGGGCAGCAGCTGCTGAATGGCAGCACACACCAGGACTGTTGTGACTGACTCTGGTTTCGTTAACCCTTCCTGTAGGTCTCAGTGAAAGGTGGGCCAGACAGATTAACTGCAGTTTTCAATTATCTTCAGGAGCAGTTCATCACACTTTGCCTCTCCTTCATCCTCTATTCCCCAACAGTAGACACAGAAAATGAGAATGCAATAGATTCCCAAATAATGTTACTCAGCGGGGAGGGGAAAGGCTCTCAATGGGGTGTTGAGGGGATACTACCTCAAGGCAATTATGCGTCTGCTTTTAGCTGCCCCTGGTAACACCTCTCTTTCAGGAACCAGGATGGGCAGTCATTTTAGTAATGATTATTTACCTTTTCTTAACATGATTTATTCAGAATCTGGCAAAGCTTTGATAAATTCTCTGGAGCCTTGAAACTGTTTAGTCTGAGTTTTAAAGGAAACGAAAATGCACTTTTGAGCAGCTAGGTCATAGGTAAGCCCTAGAACTCTCACTTTTGCTTTGAAATTATGCTGAAGTAGGAGGATTTGATAAAACCTCCAAAGTCTGGAGGTTTGGTTACAAAAAAAAGAAACTATAGAGGCCTTGATACTGGGCTACTTCATATCTCTATGCTGATTGAGCCTTTTCTCTGCAGTGAGAGACAGAAAGGGCCAAAACCATGATGCTTTCTGTTTGATTTTTTTGGAGGGAAGACACTCCAGTAAAGACCACTCGCCAGAGAGAGGTGGCATCATTGTGCTGAAGGTGCAGATATAACCCCGCTCCAAGTCCCTTCAAGTCTAGATCCATCCCATGCTGGCACTTGAACATGTCAGACTCTGGATGCACTAGCACCTAAGAGGCTCCTTATGGAAGCAGGAGGAACCTCTCTGCCCCTTCATATTCTTGACCGGGAGAAATCCCATGGAGGTTTTCCCACTATCTGCTGATGATGCAGCTGGCAAGGGCTCTTTCAGCAGGAAGGAGGCAGAGGAGGATGGTATTAATGAGGTTGCATTAGGTTTGTAGGCATAAAGAGAAAGAAAGGGTTCATTCAGATACTCAACATCAGAGTTAAACATTCAGAGTAATGAAATCCTCTGGCTGTGCTTTGCCAGACCAAGATGAGCTGTTTCAGCTGGGACAGATTGGATCTGAAATGTGTCTTCAGGCAGAATGGGGGAAAAACAATCATCCTGATGACATAATGGAGGAAAATCAGGGTCACAAGCCTGGATGGTGAACACTGACAGACAGGCTACCCATAATCTTTCTTGGTCACATGCACCAGAGTGCTGCAGGGGAATCGGCTCCCTCTACTCGGTGCACCCAGGCAACAGGACTAAAACATTTACATACTTAGGATTAAACAGTCTGTCCTGTCATATGCATGGTCCTAAGAAGACACTTCAAAGAAGCAAGTCTGATGAAATTCTGGTGTAAATTTTGGGGTGGTGATGCACTGGATTCCTAGTGCTGTTCTTGACCTTGCATGATTTACAAACATACCTCTAACACCTAGTTCAATTGCCTATATTTGGCATACCATTCAAAACCACAATAGCTGTGGAGAGTGAGACCTCCAGAAGGCATCCTCTCTTGTCATCTCTCACCACTGACCACAGCAGGGGCTGCGTGCCACTTCTCCTGCCTTTCATTTAGAACTTGGATGGAGAAATCTGCACCTGGGCCTATCTTCATCCTCACATTTTTCTGTGGCACACATGTATTGTAGTAGGTGGAAGTACCTGGCTCTTTTAAAACCCTGATGATGAAAGATGCAATGTTCCCTTGCTGCTATAGCAGCGAACACTGAATGTAACAGCTCAGCACAGAGAGGTCTCTCAGCCTCCTGAAAAAATGCATCTCTTCTCTTGCAGCAAAGAAGATTTGAAAAGCCGGTGAGCATGAACTGGAATTTTTCTGTTAAATACAGCATGAAAGTCTTTCTTTAGAAGCTAAATGGATAAAAACAGTGCATGAAATTGAAGTTGGTAATTAGCAAGTCAGTCCCAGTGAGGAGCTCATAACTGCTTTGACCTTCAGGCTTTGTGCAAGGGCCAAGAGGGGAAGCACATTTCCCCAGCTGTGCAGCTCAACAGAGCCCATATGGTTTTACCTGAGGATACAGCAATGCAGCAAGCTAAACCCCGGCCAAAAAAAAAAAAAAATTGCAGATCAAAGTTAATGTATAGAAAAGATTGGTCCTAAGCTGCCTGCCAGAAAATTGACATGAAGACCTAATTCCCTCAGAGCTGCTCACAGTCTTGTCAGCAGAGCCCCAGCATGCCACTCAGTGTCTGCAAGGGTTGCCATACGTGGGTGACATTTCCAAGTCTTTCTTGGTTGGAAAGACAGCACTGATATATCTTTCAGGATTTTAATTTCACAGCCATAGAAGCATAGATACTTGTCAGGCCACTACAGTTATTTGATAGTTCTCTAAAGGGTCATTGCTCCCCTCTGTATGTCACCGCTATGTTATGGCCCTGGCCCATAGCCCCTGAAGTCAGTGGAAAGCCTTCCAGAGCACTTTTGCTCCTTCTTCTGGTGAGGGATGGGGACCCTGAACAGAGAAAGGTCTTTGTAGTATGATTCAAAGATTCATAGAATTTAGGATTAAGAGGAACCGTTAGATCATATAGTTGGGTCACCTGTGCACCATATGCACCAGTTCCCTCACGTACGCTGGCACTGAGGTCAGGGACTCGAACTTCTCTCAAGTTTCTTTTCCTATCTTGTGTTGCAAATAGATGGACGCACCTTTTACTGTCTCCAGGTAATTGGATACTCTAGTATAGCCACTTTCCAGTCCTTTCTTTGCTAAACTTTCAACCTCTCCTCTGCAGGCAGTCTTCCCAGCCCTTGAGTAATTTTTATTGCTTTTCTTTATTGTCTCCTCCCTTATGACATCCACTCTGAAGTTGTGACTACCGGCACCAGATATACTTTCACAGGGGTAAACCATGTTCCTTACTCATCACAGGCCTGTTTGAACAAGCACGTATAACACTTTTAGCTCTCCTTACCACACACTTGCACTGGGAGCTCATCACTGCTTTTTAGAGACTGTCCTTAGGTGGGGCCTGTGTTTCTGGTAGCTACATTTTGCCAAGTTTTGTTCTTGGCTTCTATTCTAATGCTTTTTGTTTTAAGAAGTTTGGTGTATCAGGAGAGCCAGATCTCTGCAGATTATTCTCCTGTAATTTACCTTTACACCAAATCTCATGCCAGCCATTAATTTAAACTGTAGTGATTTCATAGCTATTTTTGTTCTGATCTCAAGAGTCTCAATTTAAGGTCTAAAACCTGAAAACATCCTTTGTCTGTTTCTTCTATGAAGTTATTCAGGAACAGCTAATGCAAATTCACACAGCAGCCTTTGGTAGTAAAGGTTTTAGGATGGTTTTATGACAAAATGTCATCAAGTCAGTCTGCAAAGCCAGCCAAGGTGGATTTTTTTTTCCTGCAGTGTCATATCAGGGTCTGATGGGTGAGCAAGAGAAAAGGAGAAGGGCAAAAGCCTGAGTGGGAACCAGCTAAGCCCACTGCTGCTAGCATGCCTCAGATACACTGTAATCTGCACCCCCCTGTAATACAATGCATGGGAGAGGCAAGGACGCTTTTAAAATAACTTTCACTGTAACTTTCACAGTTACAGATATGAAGTGTCACTCCACAACTATGGCTTACCATTACCCAGCCAAGTCACGGTAGGTATCTGGGAGATAAAACCATGTAGAAAGCAGAGGTGGGACAAAGGTGACAGGTTACTGCCAGGCACTGCTGGCAAGACTTACTGGGATGTGTGTGCAAAGGAGAGAATGTAAGTCACATGAAGTTAACTGAAGTGAGTGAAACCACCGTTGCTTGAACAAACACATCTAACATTGTAAAGCATTGTGGTCACCTGTTCTGACTGAGCTAAAAAAAAAATCCTAGTTGTAGCTAATTGAGATATTGCAACTAAAATGTCACTAATGTCTTTTACAATGGCATACTTCTTTTTCTTTTTTTTTTTTTGAGGGGGACGGTGGATTGGATATACTGATATTTTTAAGATCACATTTGTCTTTTTCAAGGCTTCTTCACTTCAGTGGCTTCTAGTCACTGGACCTTTCTCTCACCCATTCAGTTCAGAAAAGCCCTCAGCTGAGAGCTGAAAATCTCATTATTAGAAACAAAGCACTATCAAATCACATCCCATTTTATTAAGATACTCTGGTTTTCCTCTGCATTGGTAAAACATATTTAAGTCACCAGCCACATCAGAGAGAGTGCCTACCTTCTAATGCCTCTACTTTAAATACTAGCTCAATTTTTGCCTTATCTTTAGTGAGTTCTCTATAACATTTCTTCTGCTAATCCCATTCTCCAGCTCACCCAATAGCCTCCTCTCAAATGTTCTACTTAAGTTTAGATAGGTATGATTTGCTTAATTTTCTTTGTCTCAGAAAATGAATTATCTTATGAAGGAAAGGTCAGTTTAGTCCGGTATGATGCATTTATCTCATTTACATGTTATCCACATTCTTTTATTTCATTCTAAGGACCTATGGTTTCCCATGTCACATTTTTTATATTTCTAAAACACAGATATTACCCTTATTATTCTCCTTTTCTGTAATATTAACTCTAACTTGATAATTTTATTGAAAAACTTTGCTACCAAGTCTGGTTTCATTTGCCAGTTCTTTCAAAGTCCTGGCAATGGAGGTTATCTGTTCATCCTTTCATAAACACCTCAGCTCCACATAGATAACCTCATTTGCATTAACTGCCAGCTTTTGCCCTGTGTTCTTGAAAACAGAGGCAACATATTCACTTAGGTTTTGGAAACAAAGTTATAAGATCTTTAATGTTCACCCCATAAGGCTCAGCTTCCTTATATCTTCTTTTTTTTTTACATAACTAGTGAACATTTCATCCTTCTATCACAAACTTTGAAGCCTGTAGTTCACTTGGAGCTTGTAAATTCTTGCTTTTGCCTCTATAACTTTTAGGAGAGTTTCCATGCTTCCATTTTACCATTTTTCTTTCTCTGTTTCCTGTTTGTTCCTAGGATTCTTTACTCCTGGGTAATTCATCCAGTTATGTTTGTAGTCCTTCTGTACTTGTTTTTCTCTCTTTCTTGGAATAGAAGTCTAACATATTTTTTGTAGTTGGTTAAAATTCATACACACACACATTCAAATCCTGAGATCAGCTGTCTTTGCTAATTAGTTCCTTCAATTCAAGAAAGCTTCCTCTTTTGAAATAATAATAATAATAAAAATCTTACTTACCAGCCTACCTCTGTGTACGCTGTCTTTTAACTGAAATGTATCTGCCTCCTAATCCATCAATCACAAATATTTGCCATGACCAGCTGTTTTATAATAACCCAAGATCCTGTAAACAGCTCCATTCCTGCTTTCGTCTCTACCTTCTGCCTCTCCTCAATCACTCCTCTATAGAAATACCATCTCACTGGAAGCATCCGATTTCAACAGCAGAGATTCCTTATGCAGTTAATGAATGCTCTGAACGGCCCCCTCAAAGCCCTCCATCCTAAGCTAAGCACGTACACTGACATTCAGTCCAGGCCCAGGTTATTTAGGTGTCTTGAACATGCACACATACATGTGAGCTGGGTATCAGAGCTCCTGCCATCACCAATACAACAGCTCCTGTTGCCCATTAATACAGTTAGTGGAGTCTGCAGAGCTATTTGGAGAACAAGTGTAGGTGCCTAGTGTAGGTGACCTGAATAGCTCTGCGTTCTTTTGCTCTGTTATGGAAGTGTAGGCATCCAGGGTCACTGAGACGCCCTTGAGGATATCACCTACTTTTGAGATGTTTTTCCAGAAAGGTGTGGCTCTCTCATAGGGTCCTGTGTCAGATCTGTAAGTTTAGTGCAGATGTCTTAGATGACCTCTGGCAACAGAAATGCTATCACACATCCACATTTAAGCAACTAAATTAAGCTCTGGCTTTCCATGAAATATATAGGGAGTATTGTTGCCTTGTTCTCATGAAGGCACTTATATTCATATGCCTAAATGTTTATGTCAAGAGCCTGGATAAGACTCCAACTTCCAAATCAGAAGCCTGAATTCACAAGCTGTTGTGAATTCCCACTGATAGAAACAATCCAAGTAGAAATTTTACTAAACAATGTGAAGCAGGTATTTTCAGTACAAAGTATAATCATTTCCAGCAAAGGCACGCATACTTTACTTGCCAAGTAGTTTGGGTTATGATCAAGAACAAACAGAGATTTCCGTGTTCTTTGCCTTTCCCATCTTGAATCTGGGGCGAGAGTTTTGTCAGAGGGAAAGTTCTGTATGAACCCATATTAGAGTACATTACTAGCTAGGAACAACGGATCAACTGAAAATCACAATAGTATAGAAAGCTGTGCTGGCCTGCCTGTGTTGGTATTTGAGAAGAGATATGGAAAGATCATCTGAGACCTGATGATACACTTTCCTGCAAGTTCCAGGTGTTCTGGCCTCACTCCATGGTAGGATATTGTGTTCTGCATCCAAGTAATACTACGGCATGTAGCTGATCCTGCATTAACTCCAGCCAGCCTTGATAGATGTTCACAGTCTATGCTGGGCCAAGAGTTCCCTCTAGATAGCCTGACACAGAAAAAGTATAAGGATAAGGTTAGTGGCCTTTTATCCACCTTCCCCAACAACTTTTTTTGTGTGACTTACACAACAAGTAATACAAAGATTTTAGTCTGTGTTAGAGCTTGTATGAAACAAGAGGTTAGGCAAATTCATGAAACTGTGCATCCTTCTTGACAGGATATTTTGGATTTTCATAGTCCACCCAAGAAGGAAAATAGCTCAAACACCCTAAGGTGCTCTGTAGTGGAACTCTGGTCTGTGCAGACAGAGGGAAAAAAAGGCTTATGGAATTCTGAAGAACAGGTGGTTCAAAACAACTACTACACAGGAACAGGTCTGAGATGTTCCTAAAAGTGATCTTTTCTGCACAAGAAAGCCTCTTTTACTCACCTTCAGCTATTGTTTCTGCTAAGAAGAAATTTAAACTAAGAGATGAAAGAGCAGGACTGGAAGTGTCTTTCCTAAATGCAATTTGAAGCAGACAGCAAGAGGAAAACAAGGTAAAGGAAGATACGGTAATGGAAAAAGCAATGGCTGTAGTAGGACAAATATCCAGACAAGAGATGAAGACTACAAGCATTTATGAGAACGGTGGGTAAAGCATTTGGTGAAACGAGTCTGCTGAGACCTACTAGGGAGCTGGGTGTGGTGATGAGAAATTCTTTTATAAGAAGCATATAGAAGAATTTACCTACTTCAGTGTGAAGTCGTGAAAGGGGATGTAACTGAGGTCCATGTATCTCAAGCCAGTGAGGAGGAGAAGGGGGCATACATGACAGACAGGGAGAGAAAGGAACTATTGTGGAGAATCCTGGCATAAGAACAAGTAGGTCAATAAAATGCAGATTGGAAATTAAAGGGATGTCCTTGCTCATTACAGCTGTGAAGGTCTTCAGATGAGAATGGTGGAATCCAGAAAACCCTGCTAACTTTTCAAAAGGGAACTCGACCAGCTCAGGAATGAGGCTGTAGGATGTGATGGCAGAAGGCTCACCTTTAAAAACCCATTGATTTACTTTAGGATGCATTTTATAAGCCCACACATCAGTCCCCAGTCTGGGCAGCAGGAAGGTGAAACGAAGCTTTTCCTCTTGCCTGTTTTGCTCAGAGATGCAGTGCAGAGTTTCACCAGGCTGGCAACTAGCAGTGCTGCTGGCACCTTCCCTCTCACTGACAGAGCAAAAAAAAAATCATGAACAGCATCACTGACAACACATCAGGCCATGGACTAATGTTTATTTGCTTTTTCCATTTACAGTGCTCAATAAGGAATGTTAATGGGAAGTTGTTTAAGCTCAACAGGGAAAAGCTAAACTCATGAATAAGAGGTCTTGGAACATTTTTGTTTGAAATTTCCTTTTCGTTCGTCTTGCCCCCTGCACCCCTCCCCTTCTCTCCTATTAAACTGAAGTCAATTTCCTTAATAAATTCCAAGGCTTTTAAACCCAGCCTAACATTCATGATTGCTATCTTTCTCTGAATAAACAGGGAGGCACAGGCTTCTCTTATTTGCAGGGAAGAGTGGTAGCAACATTTTAAGCCTGCTTTGTGCACAAAGGCAGATGAAAGCTGAAATCTGTGAGAACTGGGCTGCTCAGTCCTCACCCTTTATCATGAACTGGGGTGATAATGAAACCTGACATATCGTGCTGCTTTTCTTGATCAGCTCCTGATTGCAGGACTGCACAAAGAGGAACCCAACAAAGGCGAAACGGGACCTGTTCATAAACCCAGAGACTGATCCTGCAAAACCTCAGGTAGCTCCTAGATGCTTTATACAGAATCAGGCCCTAAGTGTCACTGCCAATAACAAAGAGATAACCCACTCAGATAGACAGCTAGAAGCCCTGGGCAATGCAGCAAACCTGTCCCAGGTGTAGCAATGGGAATGTGACTCTGACAGATACAATATCCACACAGCGCTGCCTGAGAAAGAATTCTGTTTTGCATCAGGTATTGCTCTGACACTAAATGCTCCCCTAGAGATGAACCCCCTTTTCATGAGTCACTGGAAAATGTCCTAGAGGAGGGGATGCTACCCTGGGTTGCCATTTGGGGCGACCTAGTCAAACCAAACCCCTCCCTCTGAACCTGCAGCAGCCCTCAGTTTGCTCCCTCCCTGATATGCACTCCTGAGGCCCATTGAAGAAAACAGAAAAATACAGGAGCACCATGGTTCCTCACTGAAATGTCTCCTTTGGCCTGTTAAATCAAAACAAAGCAGAGCAAAAAAATGCACACTGAGATGCAGGAGTTTAATGTGCCCTTCTAGCCACATGTGTTTCCAATGTATTTTATAACAGCCACAACAAAATGCAATTACTCGATGTAGGCAGGCATGCTTCTGGACGGCTCAATAAAAGTCCAGACGGGTCTGCGCAGTCCAAGGCTGAGGTGAGGGCCTCTCTCCCACTCTCGTTTGCACAGTTGCTCCCTGTCACTGCGCATTGTTGCTGAAAATACTCTGTCATGGACAGGGAGATGAAAACAGCTAGACTTGGAGGTGATGGAGAAGAGATCATGTAGATACTTGCTTTCCCATCTGGCACCTTCACTGGATTGTGGTTGCAGCCAGCCACATCTCTGTGGTTGCCAGCAAACTTGCACTCTGCAGAGGCATGGTGAAGAGCAAGATTAAAGGGCACTTGAGTTTACGGGAATTGCAAGGGTTCAGTTGCATTATGGTGTCAGCTCAATGACCAAAGTCCTTTCTCTCTTCCCTACATTAGGGAATGACCATCTGCATGCGGCAGAAACAAAGACTGCAATTAGGTCCGTTGGGCATTGTGCTCTGACATAATCTCACCTGCAGTAAAGTAATATATTTGTTGAGACAACTGGAAATGATCATCGGTTTGAAAAGGAATCCAGGCACAGCCTGTAAAATCCTCTGTCCATCGCTGAAGAAAGAAAAGAAATTCCTTCCCCCTTTTCCCACATATTGCTTGTTTACTTCTAAGCATAATGTATCTTAACTCATATTAAAAGGAACACCATTAGCATATCATACTACATTACACCTGCAGTGCCAGATTATAGTTATAACGATAGTTATAGTGTGGAACTCTGTTTTCTAGAAAAATCAGATGCAATTCCAGGTCATGCTGACTTTCCAAGTGTTCACAAGTGCTAAGAAGTGGTGGTGTGCATTCATGAATCACATACTACTTATAGCTCTCGTAAAAACGCAACTCTTCAATAATCTGAAAATTAAAAGACCCTGTGGCCCAGAATAAAAGTTGTATTCAGCCAATATCCACGTGGGCAGTACTTTAATCTGATTTCTGAGGCCTGCTTGTTGAAATTAGGCTTTCAGGACAGGAGCTCCCTAGGATATGGCTTATCTCCTTGACTCTACCTGAAGACTTGGGCGTTGCCTTTTATTTCAATATTTAGGTGCTGCTTTAACCAACATGTCTCCTGAGAAATCTTTCAGTCAATAAAATCTCTCACATTTTTCCTGCTAACTAGGTACTGAAAAATCCAGTTACAGTCAGATGTTCGCCTCTTAATGGTAGCTGTGCCTTCGAGTGTAATTTGGCACTACACAGCCGTTGTGTACCTCTGCCTTTTAAAAAATTAATTTGGACGCATCATTCAGTATCTGAATTCCAGTCAGTTCTGAGTAATAATAATCATTCATTTCATTGATTTCTGCTGCCTTCTTATTCAGGGTAAATAACAAGGCAAGCTCTCTGTCGTGGATTCAGACAGAGACTCCAGCCCTAACAATGATTGAAAGCCCCCACGGGGGTGTAAAGAAGTCAGAGACAACAGCACATCAATTATGAAGCCCTGCATTTCATCTATTGCTGGCAAAAGAAAAGGTTAATTATCTAAAAATAAAGCAACTGTATGCTGGTGCAGGAGGGTGAACTGGGAGGAGGGCTGTGGAACAAACAAGATAAGGTTGTGATCTACAACATTAGAAGCCTGAAGCTGAATAAGGAACTGTCCAATATAACCTGTCACCCACAGGCAAATCGAACTGCACAGCTGAAGACTCTGGACCAAAATAAGTGGACTACATAATGTCTTTTAATAAGCTTTTTCTGGTTCTGACTTTGAAACCAACAGGTGCCCAGGAGCTGCAGACACTCTTACATCCACTTAGATACTCCAAAGTTCTACATGTTCAAATGACTTACTGCACCACAGTGAGGCTGAGACGTGAGGGCTGAGATCAGAGCTGAATGAACCTCCTTGGTGTTTCTGCTGCCTTTTAAGAAGATAAGGCCAGTTACTTTTTGCAGATGTGGATTTGAAACCTCATCTCCAAAGCACTATTGTGTTGAGGGTTTTACTCTCCTTGAGCATCCATGAATCATGAAAGGTCTAGGGAGCTGGGGAAGCACCCAATAGTTTGGGGGTGGTGTTCACCACTGCAGACACACAGGCAGGTAGCTGGCATCTTTCAGTGTTTTGTAAGAACCACTGTGTTAGATGAAAATTCAGTAACCTCAGCAGTTCTGCTACAAACAGGCAAGGCTACATAAGAGGAGCAAGGAAGAAACTACACTCCTCCAGTTTGCCCTTCTCATTTTGAAGGCCTGTCAGGCAGCCAAGGACCTCACAGGTAGGCTTCAGCTACATATTTATAGCAAAGAGGAAAGAGCACCGACTCCTCCAGACTGGGATAATAGCTAAAAGAGTACAAGGCATGTGGAGTCAATCCCACTGAATGAAAACCAAAATCACCAGTAAGACCAATAGGACCTTGTCAGAGTCTTTAATATAGACCTTAAGGACAGCTTAAAGCCTGGAACATGTACTTGCTAATGTTATTTTTTCTAAGTAATTCACTCAATTGAGCCAAAATTTAGAGGGTCCATTAATACTTTGAGTTTTATAGCAGCTGAAATCGTCAAAGGCCATTGCAGGTGCTCCCTGTATTCTATGCAACCTCCTCTGCGACAGGAAGGGGAAAATACCATCTCTGAATAAATAAAAGACCTGAGGCACTGAGATGCTAAAATTACTCAGTTAATTGCTCATCACCTATCTATGGGGTTGGTGAATTTCTCACCTTCTGCCTCTGAGCTGGTCCCTTAATCACATAACAATTTGTCTGAGTTAAAGAAGCTTCATTGTAAAAGGCAAAAAGATCTAGAATAACCCGTAACAAAACGGCAAATTTGGATTAGGTTTTCAGGTCACTGTACTAAACACTGTCACTAACAGCATTAGATCTACACAGCTTCAGTTGCACTGAGCTAAAAATGGACCCCATTACGTTCTTCGTATTTTTGTTCAGGACAAATACACATGAGCATAGGCGGGTGCTTGAGAATTCCCATGAGGTCACAGTAAGAGGTCTGCAGGAGGGGATGGCTCCCTCTCATGTCAATTCTCTGGCTGCTCTCTTAGCATAAGTGGCTACACATACCATCGCCATGAGGAGAAGAAACCAGTGGGTAATACAGTCAGGTGTCACTTTTATATAATCCTGTATAGACTGTCTTGCTCCACTGAACACAGGGTGGAAGTTCTCCCTCTCCCGTGCATTTGCTTCAAATTTTAAAGAACTCTAAGTTTGCTTTCTGAACAAGGATTGCTCCCAGTGACAAATACCATGCTCATTCATCCAGGACCAGATGTATCGTAGCTGATGTGGCAGGCTGACTTTGGCTGGCTGCCAAGTGCCCACCCAGCTGCTTTCTCACTTACTCTCCTCAGCAGGACACAGAGAGAAAATAAGATGTCAAAAACTCATGTATCAAGATAAAGGCAGTCTAATGAAAGAAAGCAAAGGTTGTGTGCAGAAGCAAAGCAAAACAAAGGAGATGTATGCTGTAGTTCCCGTCAGCAGGCAATGTCCAGCCACTTCTGGGAAAGCAAGACCCCAGTACACATAGTAGAAGACAAATGCCTTATTAACAAATGCTACTTTCCTCCTACTTTCTCTTAGCTTATGTTTATGAGCATGTCCTATGCTATGGGATATCCCTTTGGTGAGCTGGGGTCAGCTGTCTCAGCTGTCTCTGCTGTCTCCCAAACTCCTGGCCACCCCCAGCCTACAAGCCCTCTAGGAGGCGTTGAAGAGACAACCTTGGTGTTGTGTGAGCTTGCACAGCAGCAGCCAACACAGGGGTGCATCACCCACACCTTCCTAGCCACAAGTACAAAGCACAGCACTATATGGGCTTCTGTGGGGCAAGTTAACCTCCACTGCAGCCAGACCCACTACCTGGGTTTCACAGGTTACATTAGGTAGAAAAACTTCATCTGACATGACGATGTGTTCCTGCCAAATGAGGCGGAAAGGAATTAGGATTCATTTGAAGTTTTAGCTGGCTGGGATCACAATGTCAGTGTAATATCACACTGTGTGTGTACACAAACTCACAATGCAGGTATGCACAGTTGTATTTTTTCAGAGGCATTTTCATGTGAGCTGTATGTACTCCTCACGTCTGCAAATGAGAGTACTTTTACTTAGAGGCGTTCTTACAGACTTAGGAAGTCATGCCCACCTTAAAGGTGTTGTCATACATTTGATGAACTAAATCATGGCATCATGCAGAATTGTTGTTTGTAAAATTGTCATAAAGAAAGGAAATCAAGCAATCTTCCACTTTTACATGATTCTCATTTAATTTCAGTCTTATTACTCGAAATGTAACGTTATATGCTAATGTGTCTATTACTAAAACCCTGGGGGTATGGACAGTCTCTTACTGTTTCACTGGAGAGCTATGCACTTTCCTGGCTAATACAGGTCACTGCAAAGTTTTTCTTTGAAACAGATCCTCCTCCTCCTGATTCCTAAATGTGCAGCCTCTGCACTTAAGTGGGGAAGCCCTCTTTTTCCATCTAAATGCCCACAGAAGTGAATCTTGGCACAAAGCTGGGGCACCAGTGTTTGAGGTTAAGGATTGCAACAGCCATGCAACAGGGAATAACTTGCTGTTTGCCAGGTGACTCAGACACATTCTTATCATCCTTAACACCAGCCTAACACATAGTAGAAATGTGTGCTTATTTACACAGCCTAAACGCAAACAAAACCCTGAAAGGACCTAGAGATAAGGGAAGAAGACAAAAGCACAAACACTTATTTGCTTATCTTAAGATCATCTCCAAGAAGACTTCTTTCACTCTCACTTAATCAGCCATACCTAAGGACCCACTTCTTACCTAAGCTTCATGTCTTTTATACTCTTTTCTGACAGAAAACCTTAGTTAATTTACTTCCCCTTCCTTGGGGTCCCCTGGGCTTCTCTTCAACTTCAAGTCACTTGTCACTCTCGGGATTATCGGTATTAATTTATTCAGGAAGCATTTTCCACACTCCTGCCCCAAGGCTAGTGTCTACCTTCAGCTCCCTAGGGACACTGATGCCATTTTTGGTGGTCAGGGTCCGTCCTCTCCCATCCTAGTAGCAAACAGATATTGCTGATAATGACTTGGCTCAACTGCAAGCAAGTCATTAACCTTCATCAGGGTAAAATGCTTTCCCACCTGGAGAAGTCATACTCCAATCTCATATTACAATCTGTCCAATAAAGAAAGCATTTCCTACAACACACATACTGACAGTCATAATTTATACGAAAAAAATTTAAAAAGGTTTCAATGTATGTGTCTCATTACCAGTCCTAGACGTGACTTGAATGACATGACATAAATTGCTATTTTGGAGTTTTAATGGTGATACCATTCCTATTCATGATGAGATTGGTCTTGTCTAGGTCAGGAAATTCAGGGGATTTTCGAGTTTGACCCTTCTCCCTACTGGAAGTCATTAGCATCTGTCTGTGTCCCGGCTGAGCATCAGCTGACATGGGAGTTGCTTGTTCCTAAAAGAGTTTCATTTTCTGTAGGGCAATTGTTGCTTTAGAAGCCACCGGCAACCCATCAGGGTCTTGCTGAGTGATGGCTAACCTTTGCTTCAGAGGCACAGCTGCTGATTTAATACTCTGTATCTGGAGGTGAGAGTAAATCTGACACATCTTGGGCCCACTTGAGCTACTTGTATGTAGTGATATCTGTGGTGTTTGCAATGGTGCTGGACAGCGGTGGTGATGTGAGGAAAAAGATCCCTTTTTTTGCTTTGTGTATTTTAACTAGACTTGCTTGCTTTGGTGTATGGTGTGTACTGAAGTTATAAAAACAACAGTCCATATGCTTCAGCCATGAGAACTAAATGGTTATATACATGAGAGAGTGGGTTTATCTCACCTAAACGTGGTCATTTAAAGTCAAGTGTGGGTTCCTTCCATACTAGCATCTAAGACAGGGCCCTGCAGAGAGCGATTCAGTCTGCTACTCCTACATACTATGCCAAGATGGAGTGAACTGCCCTTTGGGAGATCCTGTGGGTTGTAGAGTGGGTCTTACTGAGAAGGTTAGGAGAGAGAAATACTCACAGAGTCATATGTCTTTTGTCCTCTTTGCAGAGAGGGATCACAACCTGCCATGTCATTTCTGCTAAGATGTCTAGGATTTTTTTTACAAAGGATTTCATCAATCATATCCCTCCTTTATTATTATTTCGGGGGGTTTTTTGGTAAGTTCTAAGATCAGTGGCATTTGCCACAGGTTTGGTAGCAAAATAGCAGGTTCCTGGAACAGCATCTCTCCTGCGTGACAAAGCATTTGCAAGGAAAACACCCCATGAGCTTGCACTGTCCCAGCTGTTCTAGTGCTCGTTGGTCATGCCAGCAGCTCAGGGTTACGTGCTGAAGCTACTGAGAGCAGCAAGACAGGGATTTTCCAGAGAGCTATGAGGGAATTAAATGTCTGGATTCCTTTCACATTCCACAGGTGCTAGGCCTATGAATTGTGCCCCCAGGTTCATTTTCCAGTTCAGTTCTGGTACTGGAAAAAAGTTCAATTGAGAGGAATATACCTACTTGCAGCCAGACTGAGGGTGCCAAGAGCAACATTAGCAGGGTTTATCAAACAGGGCATTAGCACAGAACTATCTCAGGAATCTTAACACTGCTACCACAAACCTATCTTGAGTTTGGATTTTGAAAATATGTTCTTCTTATTCAGGAGGAACATCAGATAAATCATGCAGTCCTGCCCCTCCCAGGAGTGAGCCAACAGCTACAATAGCTAAAGGTACCTCTTGGCTATAATTTTCACATTTCAGCATGGCAATAGCTTAACACTGAAATTCACCATTGAAAAGAGTTAAAGAATTCAATGAAAATGCCTCCTGATGGTGTGTTTAGTTCCAAGCCTGTCCTTATCAGTTAAGTAAATAAAGCAGTGGTGTTGGGTGTTGTGCATACCCTGTTATAGCTAGAGGCACTTTCAGGAGGCTCCCGAAGCACCATGTCTCCCCTCACCTCTCAGAAGCTCTGCTAGCTTGGTGAGGCAGCATGGAACAGAAAGCAGCTCAGGGCGCTTGTGGACTGTTGTCTTGCATGATGCATGAGAGATCGAAACAGACAGCCTCTTAGACAAAAAGATCCCAAATACCACTGTTCAATATAGCAGCCAAGGCTCTGTAGCTGGGGCTGTATGATTCATCTGCTCTAAACTAGCAGGAAGGTACATGTGGCATCTACATCACTGTGTTTTACATTTGTTTTTCAGGGAACAAAAGAGATTAAGAGCAGGGGAATGTAAAGGCAGGCAGGAGAGGATGAGCCAAAGTTTGCTGCAGATGTATCTGGTTTTTTTGCGCCAACTCTAAGAAAACTCGCTGGTGATCCTGGAGATCAAATCCTGTACAGTAGACATCAGAAATCAGATGTGACCAGTCCCATTCCAGCTGGGCAATGTGACATATAAGCAAAGGTCAGCTTGAAGTTGACCACTGAAAACTGACCATCTGAAATCAATGGGAACCCAGGGTTATAAAGAGGAGTCAGGCTCCTGGTACTTTTGGCTTGGTCTTACGAATGTGTTTCTGAACTTGTATCATGTGAATGTAGCCTGTATCTTTGTGACCAAAGCCTTTAAATATCATAGAATCATAGAATCATAGAATGTTTCAGGCTGGAAGGGACCTCTAGAGGTCATCTAGTCCAACCTCCCTACAC